>JAZGTI010000299.1:6212-72251 GCA_036877585.1 Botia kubotai | reverse complement strand
AATAGTTCATTTGCATCAAGAGCTGTGTAATGATCAGTCTGACACACTGTTTACAAAAGACTTTACATTTTAATAAGTTCAGCAGATAATAAATAAATACATCATTTAATGCATCACAATTAAACAGGCCTTAGTAACGTTTTTCAGCCCTTTATGAGAGTACAGGGATCTTGCATGCTTTCTGTAAATGTTTAATGCTGGAAACAAAATTAAGTTTTATTGACAGTGTGCATTATTTAATAAACATTATAACTACTGCAGTAAATCAAGTCTGGTTTAATTGACCTAAACTGCTAAGTAAAATATGTATTGCACAAAAAGTAAATTAATGCAAAAGCATGAGGCAATGTTTGTGTAAGTATCTACTGGAAAGTAACTTGGACAGTAAGCAATCCTGTTTTGTGCAATAATTGTAAACATGAGTGAGGCAATCAGACTGAAATGACATCAGATCAGCTGAGAGCCCAGTGCTGATTAATGTCAGAAGGGTCACAACTTCTCATGATGATGTTACCATTCTGCACCATTAAACACTTTTCAAACAAAGCATTGTGGAGAAGATATATCTGGAAACAATTACAAGCAAACAAAAAAGGTAAGATGCACATTAAATGCCATATTCAATGGAAAAAGAACAAGATTTACAACAGTGTAATATAATTTTGTGCCATAACAGGCTACTATCTACTATCAGCAGGATGTTGGGATATACTCACCTGTGGGGAGATGAGAATGAAGCTCCATTTTTGCTGTGGAGCTGTAACTGTTCCACCACCCATAAAGTTGCACAGCTCCACACGCACAGGTTCAGGTTCGATTGTCGCATGCAGACACAGTTGCTTATCAATGTTGTGCCTCAGTTCCTGATGGGATGTGTACTCAAAATACTACAAAAAAACAGGAGTAAATATGTACGTTATAGTCGTGTATTTTCATATGATGCACATTATTCATGCACATTAGTAATAATGTATTACACTGAAGTATAAATATTTGAGAGCATAGTAAACTGGCCAATCAAAAACAATCTTAGGAGGACATCATTGGTCATGAAAGCACCTGATTTATTCCCATGTTGTGGCAAATGAATAAAATCACAGACTTCCCTCCAGGATTCTTCTCACCAATATCAAGACAAGTGTCTGTGGCTACGTTCTTTAACTACAGACACAACATGCACAATTATAAATACACCTGCTAGTAAATGGTAGCATTACAATCAATATCAAATTAACAGGTTCCATTACCGATCCAAACAGCACAGGGTTCAAATCAGGCACAAAGGCCTCTGTGTAAACATGTTCTAGATACCAAGAGAAGGTTTTGCAATGTAGTTTCTCTTTGAGCTTCAGCCGCTCGCTAATATCTCCATAGGATTTCTGTGCTCCTCAAAGGTGACAGTAAAAAAAGAGCTGAGCAGAATAATTTTTTTAACAAAAAGTCATTTTGTGGTTAATTTAAATTATATAAAAGATATTTTATATTTTTTTCACCCCATTGGCAATGGTTGCAGCTTTCTTATTTCTATTGTAGAATATTTTCTTGTAGTCGTCCATCCAGACCTCTGCAAGGCGAACCTGGTTGCATGTGATGACTTCAATACCTTTTGGGAAGGAATGGGGACTTTTGGTGCGGAATATATGGCCGACCACGGAACAGGGAATGATCTCCAGGCTACCCCCACACATCCATACCTCCAAGAACAAACAAATAATAAATACCATAGTTAGGATTTATTTGTGAATTTTTAGGACTTCCACTGCCATAGCAGCATTTATAAGTCAAATGTTTGGATTTCATAATTTGTATTTCACATTTTAGGAGATTATTTATACTTATCCAAAAACTTTTTACAAATATTTGCTTGTATTAAAGCTACTGCTTTTTCTTTTTGGAATACCATGCCAACGGTGTGAATTTGGGACGGGATTACCAATTGTCTACCAGGTGGTAGACATCTGAAAACCCCCTGAAAAGATGGAGCAACTAACAGTCAAAATCAGTACAAAACCTGCCAGAGGATCAAAGCAGGCTAAAGCATGTTACTTATGGGACTTACCCGAAAGGACATTTCTATGTTCTCTCCTCCCCAGAATTTCATCTTGTCATCATATGTCCCAATGTGTTCAAAAAACTGCTTGAAAATGGCATAAAGTCCACCCGCAAATGCTGGTGTCCTAAACAAAAGCAAAAAGCTATGAGAACTGGCTGGTGTCTAATGCAGGGTAGCAATTAGAAATAAATGTGCACTTGTGCGGTCCTAAGACAAGTGCTGCAAATATGTATGTTTAGATCATTTGCCTGACAGGATAGGTTTCATCTTTGCGTTTCACTCTCTCTTCCTCGGGTATGGTCTCCCAACCAAAACTCAGGACCCAGTTAAAGTTCCCACGGGAATGCGTACGGGCTGAAGGCACTGGCTTTATAAACTGTAGGTTGTCTTTGTTGATGACAGCAATGTTTGGGCTCACAACTGTGGTTGGCTCTTGAACTAACCGAGCCAACAAAGGCTCCAACCAACCATAGAAACATTCACCTAAGAAACACAGACAAAATCAGGGTATACATAAAGTCGCCAATGCCAACGACTGCTGGCTTGCAAACTTCATGCTGACTGTCAGTGTCTAACCTTTGTTTTTTCTATAGCAAAATGCATTTAAAAAACTCTCAACATCATTATGCTTATAAGATACTTTTATTACAGTCAATTATTCACTAAAGCACCAGCCTCCAAGTTTCTTGGACATAAGATTTTGTGGTGCCTCTTGGAAGCCCAATGAGATTCTGACACTGCAGAAGTTTATGAAAGTCATGGATTTCTGTTGAGGTTCTCTACAGCAGGATAAAAATTTAGATCTACTCACAGTGAGAGTCCAGGAAAGCAAGCACTTCTCCTGCAGCCTCCCGAGCACCCAACAGTCTGGCGGCGATCAAACCTTTCCTCTCCTGCTGACGTAGTACACGCACAATCCCAAGAGACTGGACGTGCTGTTCTAATGGGGTTTTTAGATGATCTGGGGAAATGGGCTAATTCAGAGACCTAAAATCCATTACTTGCACCTAATTACAATGTTAATTAGGGTGCTTGCTCCTGCACATGGTATGGTCGCTAAAGTGAGGTAAAACCATTGACAACAATGTGTTCTAGGGCATTGCTAATTAGCCAAAGGCTACAGAGTGCAACCTTGACTTTCTAAGATATTACAGTACATACAGTATGGTCCCTTCTAAGGATACTTGAGTTTTTCCTAAAGATTTGAGGTATCATTCAGGTGCAGTGCACAAAAGATGCATGGTATGGGTTGAAGTTTAAAACTTAGGTTTGGGGATGTAGAAAATACATAAAATAGTGAAGCTTGTCTTAGCAAACACTATTATTCAAAATAACTGACATACTCTAACATATTCATACTTGAATGCAGCCATCTTTACTCACCTAGAGTACTTGCATCATCCACTAGTAAGATTTCTTTAAGAAATACAGCAGGAGAGGTATGCAAGACACTGTAAACAGTGCGTAGGAGAGTGGACCACGCTTCATTGTGAAAGACAATAATTACACTCGTAGTGGGTAACCGTGGACACTGGCGGAACCTTTGCTCAACGCACCTTAAAAGAGGAACACATGGGAATTATTTGGAAATGATTTCTACTACATAATCTACATGACTCTCCAAGAACTGCTGTGCTCTCCAGGTATTATGTTACTCACTCATGGGGCCGCGTGTCGACACCAAGACTACGGTGAAGGGAAATGCGGTCACTGGCAAACTGGTTGAAGCCATTCTTAACCAGACCTTCCTTTTTCTCCCTCAGTTCAGCAGGAGTCATCATGCCAGTAATGAAAGGGTTTCCGTCAGCTCCAGGTGCTTTAGGATCTTGTAGAGGTCTCTCCATGTGAGGCTCGAGTTCCTCTGGGCTGTAGAACTCTGAGGAACAGCTGGCATCTTCAGATGATGCTAAAATTCCTTCTGCCAAAGGTGGTGCTGTGATATCCTTCTGAAATACCCAGAGGCTGCTGGAATTCCAAACCACACTCCCTCTGTATCTTGGCTTTAGGGAGAGACCTAGAAACACGTTAGCAGACCTCCACACCCCTAGATCCTGCCGTAACACCCACAGAATTGAGATGAAGAGGGTTAGTCCCAGGAAACCCAGTTTTATGGGAAGTGCACACTGAAGACATCTTATGCGCATCCTGAAAAAAATTAAAGGTTCCCAATGTTCAAGGTAGTTGACATGAAATGTTGTGACATCATTTTCTTATTCTAGTATAAGTATTATACTCACAGATTGAATTAAATGGCTACATTAAGTATTTATAATGTATAAATAATGTGATATTGCAAAACTATTTTAATAAGCAGCAAGAAGTTGTGCTTAAAATGGTGAAAAAAATGTATACACTTTCCATGTAAATTAACTCAAATTTCCAAATGTCAAAATAAACCTCTTATCCATGTTATTTGTCAGCTACATGTTTACATACTTCAAAATAAGGCTCCAAAATGGCCACAGTCTGATGACAAGGAGAAACTTTATACTGGTGTTACAAAGCCAGGGCTTCCTTTTCTCAACTCAACTCAACCACACACAGTCGCCACTAAACCTATTCTAAATAGATAATATGGCAATATTATATTTAGGTATGCATTGAAATCATCAAGAATTAATCTGGTACTGTCTATAGATACAGCTTCTATAATTGAAACGAGTGTAGGACTTTGAAAGCGCAAAAACTCTTACCCGCACTTTAATTGAGTGATGATTTGTAATCACTTTTCGGTGTTACACTTACAAACATCAGAGAAGACATTTTGAATTATATGTCGTATTGCATTTCAACCTAAAAATCACAATCCCGCCATGCCAGGTGGATCTCGTTGAATAATTTGACCCTGGTTTAATTTCCTCTGCAATCTAGAGGTCACATTTGATCTGTATGTAAACAGGTTGGCCTTTTTTGCACGCGTTGTTGCAAAAGTGTGGCGAGCTAAATCCACGTGTTACATGAATGAGGGGTCGGGCAAGTTTACATGGCAACGCTTTAAACGTTAGCGATTTAAGGTTCGGCATTTTTCGGTATCAGTTCGGTGGTCGTTCGTGCATCTTTCCGCTCATGTTTGGCTGTAGTTATAATTTAGGTTATGACTTTCTTTGGAATCACATATCTGGAGTATATATTTGTTATCACCTGCTCAAAACAAACCAGATGTTAGATGTATGCGTGTGTGCAATAGTTTGAATACTTTCTGTTTAAACTAATCCTGCAAATCGTGCCTTCTAAAGTCAAGTATGTATTTCCTTCAGATGTTTCAATGTTGTA
Source organism: Botia kubotai (assembly GCA_036877585.1). Classification (NCBI taxonomy): domain Eukaryota; kingdom Metazoa; phylum Chordata; class Actinopteri; order Cypriniformes; family Botiidae; genus Botia; species Botia kubotai. The sequence goes on along the minus strand of JAZGTI010000299.1, from coordinate 66,925 downwards.
CGGACTTTCACCCATCAGTTCGTATAATACGCGGATCCCTGCAGTCAACACCAGGCGAACAGACGCGCTCGCATACCCAGGTGGACCTTCAATTACATTTTCACAATGATACCATTACATCAAAGATTTATCTGAAATAGTCTTAACAAAAGCAATGTATCCATTACATATAAAATGATTGTGCCATGTTGGAATAAAATGCATTAACTGTCCACATGCATGCTAAATATTGTTCTTAATAATTTTATGATGTATGGCCTGCAAATACTAAGTCCAGCATTTTAAACAAATATTTGTCTAAACCTGACCTGATACCTGAGGGTTAATAACGTTTTTTAAATAGCCTCCTTAATATTTTGGTTATTAGTATCACAATCTGCCTAGAACCAAATGAAATAACTGATACAGGATCAGAGGTTAAGTTACCTTAGCAGTGGTGTTTGTGTTACACAAAATGTCCTAACACACAAAATGCATTTGGTTGCAGCCTCTAAAATATTTACAGTATGCGAACTAGCCATCTTTACTTACCCACAACTCACACTTCAGTGTATAGATGATCAATTCATATTCTTGAATTTAAAAATAATAACTAGGTATAATTATTTAAGTCCTTCTTATTAACTGCAAACAAATTACTCTCAAAGCTGCAATCCGTAACTTCTGCCTCTCTATGGCCATCTCTGTTTTTATACAAAATTGCAAGCTTCTTTTATTTGTCAAACTGACATTTCCCATAAAATGTGACCTTACAGCTCATTATTATACATTTACTGTTGCAAATTAGGGTAAGAAGACAGTTTTGAACACTATTCTGATATGTACTTGCACTGTTTTTTGTTTATTTTTAACCAAAAAAAGTTACGAATTACAGCTTTAATTGTCATTATCAACAAAGGATGAACACTGTCAAATCTATCATGTGTCAATTATATATTTTTTTAAAAATAAGCAAACAAAACACACATTTATGTATCATCACAGGTTAGTTAAATGTAATGCCAAATACAAACAAACAAATAATAAAAAGCGAAATCACAAAAACAAATAAAACTGACAATTTATTTTAGAGGGGAGAAGTTTGTTTATAGTCATCAAGTCTTTTCTCAACTTTCCTTTGCAAAGTTGAAAAGCTAGTCCCTTTACTAGTCTGTTGACTAAAGTGGAAACAAATAAACAAAATGAACAAACAAAACATGAAAAACAAAGAGCCGATCAGGGGTCATTCAGATCTGATTTAGACAGAGGCCTAAAAAACACTTCTACCTTACCACAGCACATTAGATACTGTGCTTGTTTCCTTTGCCCTGAATCTTCATTCATGTACACTTTATTGCACATACTGGACAGAAAACCAGGGCACCCTGCGTTTGGTACAAACGTGATCAACTGACATGCAATGACTGAGCTACTATCACAGCAGGTTTTCTATAAGTGAAGAGCACAGCAATGCTTTGGCTGCCATGCAAGCCTATACACTGAAACAGGTGACCGAGTTAACATACGTGGCCTTTAATGGGCCATGAGGGGTATGTCCTGGTTATGCAACAAAGCTGCACATGTGATACAGAAGAGGCACTGTTATTATATATATTTATGTACGGTCAATTAAGGCAAATACACTGTGATTTACACTGCATACATGCAGTGTGTGGAAAGTCTCTATTGGATGTTAGCAATTAGCTGGCTGAGTAATAGTTTGGTATTATGTAATACTACTTGTCCTGTAGACAAATTTGTATCTTCTAAGTGCAAGGTGTGAGTTAAATACAAGGACAGCTCACCCAAAAGTGACAATTCGGTCATTACTGACAAATCCTCATGGTCTATACCTGTATGACTCTTCCAGTAAATGCATAACAAAAAATAAATACTGAAGAATGTGCTGGTTGCTCTTCTTCAATTTACAATTTTCATTTTTATATGTTTCTCATTCAAAATTATTACATAGCTTCAGAAGACTTTGAATATAGCCCATGAGTCTGAATAGAGCCCATGGACCATCTTAATGGTTAGCATACATTTTTCAGTTTGAAAGCTTCCCTGTTAATTGTAATTGCATGGAAAAACAGCCAGTACTTAAACATTTCTACTTTTGTGTTACACAAAAATTAAAAAAAATCATACACATTTAAAACAACATGAGGGTGAAATTTTCATTTTTGGGTGTACTGTCCCTTTAAAGTGATGCTCACTGAAATGAAGCATAACAAGCAATGGAGGGAATACTGTTGTTCTGATCATACCTCACTGACAGCAGTTGATCAGTTAGTACCAACATGCTTGAACGTCTCAAGGTCACTGTTTCATCTCTTCGGCTGGAATGGAATCATAATCGAACAGATAACAACAATAATATAAATTAAAAAAAGGATACAGAGGTGATACAAAATATCCAAACATTAAAACCTCAGGGAATCAAACAAACAAACAAAAATCGTAGAGAAGATACCACAATCAGACATGCTTTTGAGCTGTTTTAGTTTGGCAAGAAAGCAGCTTGTCGTATCATAGAAACCTCACAGTGAAAAGAGTTATGCCCCTTCGAGATTACAAAGCACAGTATTCAGTCATAATTTATAGATATTTTTCTTTCGTTTTTAAAAAAGTCCTTCTGTAATGAATTGGAACTTGATAAACTGTCTTGTACCGTGGTGTCCAATGCCGTGGCTTGTCCGCAGATGCTTCCAAAAACCTCTTTTTTTCCTTTTATTTCATTTTGTACCAAAAATACTTCTGTGAAAAAGAAGAAATGGTGGGCGGAATACACAAAAAAATGGTCTCCCTTAGAGACGTGTTGAAGGCCCTGACCTGGTAGTACTTCAGAAAAAACCTTCCAGTGAAACACAACTTCTACATCTTTCTGAAGAATAACAAGACTTTAAGTTGAAGCCATTCAGTCCTTCATTTGATCAAGAAAACATTGCCCTGCCAGTCACCCGAATTGCAGTAAATTCAGTGTAAATTACTGTAAATGATAAAATGGTAAAAATGAGTGGGGAGGGCATCATAACGATACATAATATTCAAAACTCCCACAAACGTTTTGACAGCTTTCTTTCTTTAAATACTTTGGTCTTTGGTCAATAGTTATCTTCTTAATTTATACACATACTGTATTTGCACACACAGATATACAGGCGTTCATTTTTACGTACAGTATAAATGTGTATGCATTTTCACACGGTTTCCCATAAAGGACGTTTTGCACAAAACATCAAGATTGAAATAAATAAAGAATTCAGAACAAAACATAAGTACCTGCATTTATATTCTCCTGAAATAAAATAAGAAAAATTGTCACACAAAACATGAGAAACATGAAAACGTGCTTTATGTACAGCGTTTTTATCTGCGAATAAAAGGCCTTTATTAAATAAACAGACTTTGCATCTTTCAAGAAGCCTGAGGCTTATTAACAGAATCAATCTTCCCTCAAGGCGCACAGCCACATCCACGACCGCCACAACACGGCTCTCCACTCTGGAGTCTTGTTTGTTTTTCAATGATCTTCCTTTTTTGTTTTTTTATCTTCAAGTGATAGCGTGAGGCTACTTGTTTGACTTCAGGTTGCATTGTGCAACCCTTCTCTCTGGGGAATTGTAGAAATCCAAAGACATGCTAGTGCACTGCTAACTGTTTGGGGGTCCGTTGTTCAGGAAGTATGTGGCCATCTCGCCCTTGCCTTTAACTTTTATGATCCCTCGACACTCCAGCTGGTAACCTTTGCTGGCCAACACCTGGTGCAGGTCTGTGGTCACCTGCAAGAAATCCAGTAAAATATCAGAGCCAGATACTTTTCTCCTACTATAAACTAATATAATGTAGTAAGGTACAATGTTATGCTGTATAAAAAAAGCTATGGTACTAATATGAATGGTAATCTTTGTCACCCGACTATTTTTGATTCTGCTAATACCAGGTATAACCGGGTCTTTAAGACTGTGAGCTGTCATACCTGAATACGGTCTGGGACCCCAGTACTGTCCATCCGACTGGCCACATTGACTGTGTTTCCCCAGATATCATACTGGGGTTTCCTGGCCCCAATAACTCCTGCAACCACTGGCCCTATGTTCAGTCCTACAGACACACACACATCAGATTTTTTTCTGATGTTTTTTCAAATATTTTGCATTGTATACTGTTGTCTTTACTCATGAAATTGCACAACTATGGCTATTATGACAGTTAATGGACTTTTGTGATCCTGCAAATTAGACGCTCACCAATCTTCATCTGGAAGTTGTTGAAGGAATGCTCGTTAATGTACTTCATCTGCTCGCGGAGGTGCATGGCGTAGTCGGCCAGGGCGGTTATATGTGAGCGGCCTTCTTTGTCGTAGGTGGAGTCGTTAAGGCCTGATGCGGCCATGTAGGTGCTGCCAATGGTCTTTATCTTCTCCAGCTGCCTGTATTTCTCCTCACTGATGATCTACAACAACCGAAAGACAAGAACATTTGAACATATCTTCAATAATCTCAAGAACACATGCCGTATTGGAATACACCTTGTATTCTCTATTGTGAGTCTCCCTCATTCATCTTTAGCCATCGTACCTCATCAAAATCAGCGATGATCTCATTTAGAAGCCTCAGGCACTCCACTCCCTCGTTGTTGGCCTCCAGCTCCACGTAGAACTCAGAGAAGTTGCTGATGGAGGCAAACATGACAGCCACACACTCACACGACTGATAGTATAGCTCATCATTCCTTCTCTCTCTGGCCAGGAAGTGAGCGGCCACATCTTTAGGCAGGATGTTGTGGAGAAGCCGGCGGTTGTAGGCTTGAAGCTCCTCCATCTCCTCTTTCTCTTCTGTAGCCTGCAGAAGAACATGACATAGACTAAATATGAGACAAAACATTACTAGTATGAATACACTAAAATGAGTATGGAATCTATTTCAATTTGATCTGATCTGCACACATTTTCTACAGAACTGTTGTTGGTCATTTTACAAGGGCCTCTTTTTGTCCAAAATAAGCTATATATATATGGACCATATATATAATGGACCAGATTATAAACCAGTTGGCAAAAGTCAAGCAATCAGTTTTATCATAGCCAGTTTTTAAATAGATCTCTATGTTTTAACACATTTGGCAGACACAGGAATCAAACCCATGAGCTTAGAATTGCAAGCTGCATGCTTAACCAGTTCACAAAGAAATTTTACCTGAAGTTTCCAGAGGAAGTCCAGACGAGCTGTAGACTCCACCTGCTGGGCATGTAGGTACAGTGCCAGCACAAACACGGTGAGGATCACAGGGGTCATGACTTTCAGGTACACTTTTGTCACTCTGAAAGGACTGCAGAGAGAGTGCAGGTCAGCGGTTGATTCACACACCCACAGGATCAATTACTTACATCACAGCATGAAGTAACTGAATACAGCACACAGCTACAATGTTTTATTAAGATTCACTTCTCGTAAAGTTAACATTTTGGTTATGCCTGCAACTATTAAAGGACCATAAGTAATGGAATTAAATAATTGTTTTGACACATACCACTGACCAGTAGTTGCATTCAGACTGGACCTGGGGGAAATATAATTAATTAAACATTTCTTTGAATTCATAAAATTAATGAATTAATAAAGTCATTTAAAATATTAGAAACATAGGAGATAAATACTATACTTACCACTGCAGAGTTTCATTAAATATCCTGAAAAGAACAGCAAAACACTTACTTTAACATATACACACTTGCTTTATCACAAATACACAGCACAAAGAGACATATCACTAATGTAACCGCATAAACTAATGTAATCACATAAATGTAACCCAATGATTCTTTGTATCACTGCACTGCACCCATAGCAACCACCCTTAACAATATAAACACGTGGTGCAGAGGAATAGATGGAAAACTAATGTTTTCTCATGCTGAGAAATAAGCAGCTGTATTTGTTCGAGGAATATCACATTATATTTACAAAAAAAAAAATAATGACACCGTGTATGAAAACGGCTCAGTGTTTATTTGAGCTCTACACATATGACATGAGTCTACACATTACACCTAGAAACATTCTGATGCTGTTCACAGGTGGTCAGGGGCTTTTTCCAGCAGAAAGAAGGCTTTCAGTGATTATACTTTAGTTTCAGTGTTTCACTTTCAGTGATTATGTAAAATTAATTAAATATTGCATTATTAAATATGCAGTTTTCTTTAAAAACCACACATCACACAATTAAATACTTTAATAACTAAACAAATGTATGTTACATGTTATTTAATCATTGTCACGGGCACTCTAACGCTCTCTAGTGGCTGCCAGCAGTACTCACAGGGCATTAGCCGTTACAAAGAGGTCTGCGTTGTCAAACAGCGCCACCTCTGGCCACTCCACAAGCAGCAGGAAGGTGAGTTGAATAAGCAGCATTAAAGCCAGCTTCCCTATACTGCTGATCTGCAGAAACACTGAGCAGGCCAACAGGGTCAGCAGCACACAGTAGCTGAAATACTGAAAGAGAGGAAAGACATTTAGAGAATATCTATACAATCATTAATGTGCTAAAACACATTCTTGAGACTGATACATGTGCTTACCTCAGGGAAGGGGCAGGAGGGAGTGTTGCTGGGACAGATATCCAGGCCGTCTGCTGCAGAACGAGACAGGCTGTGAATGACGCATGGAGTTACCATGTCTGATGACGACCAGTTAAACTGCTTTGCTACACAATCCACCAGCTTCTCTGTGTCGCAGGAAAACTGCACAAAAACGCACACAAAATTAGGCTTCTAATTGCACATATGTACACTGTAATATATGCTTCAGGCATAGACGTAGGAATTTATGTAAGAATTTAAAGAAACAATACAAATTGTACTCAAAATTGTAAAATTGTCAATTTATTTATCAACATGTTCCAAACCAAATTAACATTTGGAAATATATCTTTTTTTATGTTGTCATATAGGCTTGGAATGACATGAGGGTGAGTAAATGATGACAGAATTTTTAATACAAGTAACACTTAGGAAAATACAAGCCCTGTGTGGAATAACTAAGGGTGTTTTCACACCTTTAAATCGATTGCGTGGTTGTGATTGGTTAAGTTGCTACAATGTTGCAATTTTTATCTTGGTTCGGTTCGCATTCACAGGACAATATTTCCAAACGGACCAAACTTGCTTAATACAAATCATGTGCGCGTAAACTCTCCTTTAATTGTCAGAGTGCATCTGTTTATTCTCCCGTATTCCACTCAAAGTTGTCATCATCCGTCAGGATGGACAGACAGCACCTTTGCGGGATTATTGCGGCTTTTTTGGTAGCTGCTGTTACATTAGTGCATTATTTTGTACAGGAATCAAAACTTAGGCGGGACAACATTCTTAACATGCACCTATTGTGGAAAAGAGCAATTAGAAGACATTTTAGGAAAAGACGCGCTTTGGTTTTAAATAGCATTGGCGTGCTTACCAGAAGTCTTCACCAAACAACTATCAGGGATGTTCATGGTTAATAAAACAATAAGACCCAAGAAAAAATGGTTTAATGGTAGTTTATTAATAACAAATAATAAATCAAGCAATGTATTTCTTCAGAAGCGATTCAGCATACTAGTTGCCAAGCAACACAACGACGCACACTGCTTAGTAATACTGATATAATAATTTCGCAGGTATAGTATTTGCTTTCCTAAATTGCAGCGTTGATTATTTAAATGTGTTAAGTAAACATAATTTTTCATTTAAGTAAACCATTTTATGGTCATGAAACAATATTTTTATGGGTATCATTGTGGAAAATGTGCCTTCATGCATACTGCTATTATATAAAAAAATATGGTTCGTTGGTCCATTGTGTGAGATTGCTTTCACACGTATTGCGAACCGCTCCAGAGTTGATTTGCAATCGTGCCGGGACCACCTTGTTCAGGCAGTCTCGGAGCGATTGTTTTGGTGCGGATCCGAGCGCCATTGCCGTGTTCACATATGCCTAAATGAACCGAACCAAGGGGGAAAACGCACCAGGTTCCGAAACAAACGCTCAGGTGTGAAAACACCCTAAGATTGTGATCTGAAATGTTGATGCACTATCTGCGTACCATATTGACAAAGGCAGAAATGAAGACGAGGATGACGGTGAAAACTCCCACCAGTGTGCTGTTGGTGCGAGACTGAACAATTTTCTTGGACACAGTCTGCATGGCAGCCGGGAAGAGCTGTGAGACAGAGAGGGAAAGAGAGAGACAGAAAGAGACAATTTGTACATAGTCAAGTATCACAATTAGACAGATAGAGATGTTGATGGGAAGACCTCTTACCTTCACGCAGGAGTAGATGGCACAGATGAAAAGAATGTTGGCAAGAATGATGAAGATACTGATGTAAATCCCCAGCATGACCAAAGTACTACAGAACAACACACAGGGGGATTCAGAGTTGTGTAAGCATGTGAGAGTATGTGTGTATGTGTGTGTGTATGGGGGGGGGGTTGAATATGTGGTTTAAGGGACAAAAATGTGTATAATGACATGTATAACAAAGTAAACATGGTTTATGGGGACACTTCTAAGGACTGTGTCCTTATAAACCAAATCACTTAAAAACACAATGACAAAAGTTTTCTGTGAGGGTTAGGTTTAGGGTTAGGGAATAGAATATAGTTTGTACAGTTTAAAAACCATTATGTTTATGAAGAGCCCTCATAAACCACATATGCCAACGTGTGTGTGTGTGTGCGCATGTTGATCACTTACTTGGGGAATATGACGATCTGAATAAAGGAGATAAAACAGAAGACCAGCAGTGTGCAGGCCACGTAACCTCCAAAACGATCGTCCACTTTCTTAGCATACTAAACAGAACAAATGAAACATTCATCAAAATGTTCCTTTACCAATACGTGTTAATGAAAGTACTGCATATGTATTAGTGATGGTTGCTAGGAAATTATCATACTTGCTCTTATAATTATGGTTAGAGACAAACCCAAAACCCTAAGTAATAAAACTCCAACATGAATGATGCCTCAAAGGTGACTTATTGAAGACAAGTTTGCTAATACTTATAAAATACCCCGTAGATTTACAACCCAAACACTGTTCCAAGACCATAGTACAATAATACAGGGCAGTATTGACAGTAAGCAACCACCAACAACAATAACAATGTTTAAGTGACCACACACAACACCCTTGCATCTACCTACAAATTTCCTTGTTATCACCCAGAACACTACAACAACTGCATAGCACCACACAAAAAATACTCAAAACACCTTAGCAGCCACATAGCAATGCCTTGGCAACACAACAGCCTATGCCTTCTATACTGCATTCATTCTTCTACTCTTCTCCTTGAAAAATAGGAGGGCATTTGACCTTACACACTCTGATATGCCCTATTACTGTGAACAGATGAATTCATCTGGAAAGGAATGGACAGATCTAGACTGGAAGACTGGAAGAACGTAGCCACTGCCATTGAGTCTGACCTTTTTCTCCAGGCTAGAGGTCTGGAAGGTGAGAAGAAACTTCTTCACATGGTCTTTTCGAAGCTGGTCAATACTGCGGGCATCAATGGCACGCCCCAAAAACTCGTCCACCTCATCCTCTGGGTTCAGAGCCTCCTGAGCACCACGGCTGTGTTTGAGAAGAGGATATGTTCGGAAATGAACAGATTTGTCTTACGCATTTTGCTTAATTCCTTCTTTAAAAGGATAAACACCCACTCACTTATCTTTGCTGGATGTTTCATCAATACCCTGAGTAAAGAGAAGAGACAACTATTAGCCACATGAGAAACAAACTCTTTTTGGAAGGAAGATCTGTGAAGTTTGAAAGAGAGAGAAAATGGGAGCAGAGAGAAAAGAGGTTGCTCTTTCATAGCTCAGGAAACAAAATAAAGTTCTCAGTTGTTTCACTTTTGCATCACCTTGTTCTCGGATGTTTCTTCTAATATTACTTTACAGGAAAAATAGACACAAATGAGATAGTTATTAACATACAGTAAGAGCATAAAGCTATAAAATGAATTATTATTGTTCTTTTCACTGAGCAATTAAGTGAAAGTGACCTATTCATCAGAATATGGTAACCCATACCTGAAATGTGACCTCTGCATTTAACCCATCACTGGTGAGGAGTGAACACACACTGCAAGTCGTGAACACACACACACCCGGAGCAGTGAGCAGAACGGTTCTGCGCCCGGGGAGCAATTGGGGGTTAGGTGCCTTGCTCAAGGGCACTTCAGTTGCAACCCCCCAGTGCTGGAATCGAACGAGCAACCTTCTGATTACTAGCCCAACTCACTAACCAGTAGGCCACAACTGCCTCACCCGACTGCCCCATTATAAGCTATTGAACGTTAGAGATAACTAGATGGGAAACCAGATAGACAGAGGAACACATTCTGTAGCTCAGCTGGTAGAGCAAACATATATACTGATCAAATGTATGGATTAAATGCACTGTAAGTTGTTTAGGATAAAAGTGCCTGACAAATGCATGTGTAAAGAAACAGCTAAAAGAACAGTAGAGTGAGATAAAATAGGACCAACATCTGAGGTCTCACCATTTGTCTGAAGACTTTGGAGTCTTTAGTTCTGGAAAAGGATCTGTCAGGCACCCATCGCGGCACCAAGCCCTCATTAGAGTTTGTGCGTGTGCGCTGCATTTTAGCCATCATAGCCTTCTCCTCTTTCTGAAACAGTCAATGGCAGAAGAATTATAATAAGGTGACTAGTGAAAGTGATTTGTTGGTTAATTCATGCAAAAACTAATTTCATTAGTCACAGGTTTTGGGTTATAATTAATGTAATCTCTATAAATAATTACTGCAGTAAACTATATTTAAATTTTTGAATAGTTGTACTTGCTTGCATTTTAGAAATGCTTTTAAATACAATTTGATGTAATGCAAAAGGTTTGTGTATCTTTCTGCCTGCTTGCTTGATAGGCTTCCATTATACATTATATATATACAAAATTCTGTGTCTAACCCGTTTTTGACTGCATCCCAGAACTAGGAAGGTCTCAATACTGTTTTCTTTCAAATAGGCATTCCTCTCCCCTCCAAAACCTGGTTCCACCTCATAGTCCCCATTCAGGTACTGTAGAGTGGCTTTAGTGATGTGAATCCTCCTGGAGAATGAAAATACAGAACAAGTTCAATTGTGATTCAGTCAACCTCATTTATTTTACACCTATTAACTGTGTTTCTGTGTGTGTTGTGTGTTAGGATTTGCATATATATATATATTTGTATTTGTCCTGGACTCTTACCCAGCTTTGCCACCAGCTTCCATGTGATTGGCCAGCGTCACGTCGTTGGACCACACGTCAAACTGCCACTTCCTCAGTCCAAGAACCCCACAATGCACACGGCCACTGTGGATGCCCACCCGCATGTTTACATTGACCCCTGTGACCTCTCGAACCAACCTGGGCACAGACATATGCTGTCAAAAAATCTTATGCTGTATTTCCTGTTACAGTATCCACAGCATGAATTCCCATCTCAATAGAATATTTCAGAGAATATAAACATAAATGTTCAATGAATAATCTTTAACCTTCTGTTTGCAGAATATATGTTGGTCAAATTAAATAATGCATTGAAAAGGTTATATAAAACACATGTATTATTTTTTAAATATTTTTAAATACTTATTTAACTATAAATTATATAACTTGATTTGTGTAACTTAATTTGTTTAGATATTTTTACTGGAGAACAAGACAAAAATATTGATAAAAACAGGATTATTTCCTTCAGTGTGGTGTACAATATACATTATACAGTATACAATATAAGCAGTTTTGAACATAATAATAGAAATAAAAATCTCTCCTAATGGTCAACAATTCAGTCTGATTGCAAACATTTGCATGAACCATACAATGTTCCTATTTAGCCATATGTTGACACATTGTACATGTATCAAACTCAATCATTCTTTTCTGTAGGTGTTTTGTCTGGTGTTATCTCTTGACAGCTGAGTGAGACTTACGAGATGGCTTCTATCATGTCCACACCCATTTCCACACAGCAGTGTGCATGATCCGCTCTGGGCTCAGGTAACCCTGACACACAGTAGTAACAATCCCCCAAGATCTTAATCCGTAAGCAGTGGTTCTCCTGCACACACACACACACACACACACAATGTAAGAGAACAGAAGTCAATTAGGAAGTTCAAGCCAGAGAAACTGCAGCTTCATGCTGAGCTGTGAAAACATGGTGGCTGTTCTGGTCAGTGTGTGATACAGAAAACGAAAGATTTTAGCAAGAATATGCGGTTTTTGTGTAAGTGTGACATTTGTGTCCAAACTATAACAATGCAAATTTCATCCAGAAGATGGACAAAAACGTCTGACAATGGTTTCCAAAAATGGAAAACACTTTACCAACATAAGTAAACAACAATAAAGCTGAAATCCATAACCTTTTGGTTAAAAATGAACAAAAATCAGTTATTGAGCAAGTACAAAATAGATTGATATTTCTATCGAGCTTGTTTATACAGCAGTTACTTACAATTTAAACTTGTCAAGTTAAGAAAATAACTTTGCAAGTAACTTGTATATTTATATTTTTTCAAATGGTGATAGATTCAGATTCATAATAAAGTGACAAAATATGGTCCGTTTAAATATAGATTTAAAGAAATATAGATAATATTATATTAAATATAGATAAGCCAGCTTACCGAGGCCAGCTTGTCAAAGCGGGCAAAGAGCTCGTTCAGAGTCATGACCAGTTCTTGAGCAGTGCACTGAGACGCCAGGCTGGTGAAACCCTCAATGTCTGCAAACAGAATACTGAGAGAGAGAGAGCAAGAGAGAGAGAGAATGCCAATTCAATTATATGATTTTTTGTAGCGTTTATCAATTATATAGTTTCTGCAACTGATCCCACCAGCAGCACTCCAGTGTTGACAGAATGCTTTGACAAAGTCATGCTAATGAAACACTTTGAATTTAATTGAGGAAGAGAAAGAGAGGTTATGCTTTATTCTTTCTATGAAAACTTTCATTTTAATGACAGGAAGTACCGAGGTGCACAATCTCCTCTTCTCTAATAAATGAATGAGGTGAAAAGTATACGTGTATATGGCTGTGTGTGTACTAGAATTCCCTGTGATCTAGAGGATATTCACTCTATGTAACAGCAGGCACTGTGGAGAACTTTAATTGAATCACAGCTTCAATTCAGTATCTTCTGGGGATAACACAAGTGATTGATAATAAACTATTTCCTATCTCCCCCATAATTATCAGACAACCTTTTAAAATAAAAGTCCCTATATTCATTTTAGCAGCTCACAAAGCTAAAGCGAATAAGTAAAAGAGGCAGAAGAGATTACATAAAATGTGACGAACATGGAAAATGATACATGGCCACAGGAAATGATAAAAACAGATGAACTATCAAATGAATAACACTTGGGGTAGGTTTAGAATTTAATTACGGTTAGAGCTAACAAAAAGGACCATGCTGTTACCATAGTTTTTGGGCATTGTACCATGATAACACAATTGTGTTCTTTTAAGTTCAGTATTCCATTGTACAAGAATATAGTAATCATTCAGCATTATTTTATAGAGATAAGTAACTGATGCCATTGTACCATTTTGTTAAGAAAGAGTTTCTCAGTAATGGCAGGGGGTATTATGAGGCAGGGACATTTTCATTCCAGAATGCTTTTGATTGGATAAACACTGCTATAAAGGTGCATACACAATGAGTTTTTGTGTTGGTGTATTTTACCAAAAGAAAAATGCTTTAAAATGTAAATCTGCTAAAAGTTATTTAATTAAATACTGAAAGCTTGCAGCAATAAAGTCGGTATCAACATGTAGTGTGGCGTAGTGTAACTCATGACAGTAAAATGCTGACCTGACATTGTCATGCTTCTGGATGTAAATTTTGTGGAACATCATGTCTTCTTTCTTAGCGTTGATGTCAGCCTTCATTTCCATGGCAACGTGCCTTGGCAAAACAGAGAGCAACAGGCGTTCCTGAAAAGTGGAGGGAGAACAGAAAAGAGAGATTATCCTGCAGTTCTCACTACAGACCAAACATCTTTACTTACACAATTGCTTTGACTGCTTTGTGTTTCATTAATCAACTTCTCATGAGTATGACATGAGTATGAATGTGCTTGGCAGGGGGCTGTTCTTTAAAGTGTACTAAAGACGCAACTTCACCAAAAGGGTGTGCACTGTTCAACAGCTAAATCTGGTCACGCTGCATGCAGACTAAATAGAGCAATGCTTTAAAAATAAAAAAAATGAACAATTTGATCTTTTTTTGAACTAGTTAACTTTACTATTCATCTAGTCAGTTGTAGGTTGACTAGTCGAATAGCTGACCATTGTGATCAAAGATTTAAATTGCTGTTTTCAACTTCACATCTTAAAATTACATTAGTAGAATGGTATATGGGGTAGGGCATAAATGGGTGGGGCTTAGTGGCCCAGACTTTAATTGGCCTGAATAATTAATTCAGATTATTTTAACTTCAATAATTTTTTACTATAATATCAATATAATTTCAATGTCAGTACTCAGATTATTTAAACTTTTGTATAAATATGCAATATGTGATTTGCAAGAGACCTAATCATAATTATATTAAAACTAATTTGCAGAAATTGTAGAAAGAATCAAACATTTACTATGATTAGCTAGTAAAATCTGCCACCAGTAGGTGATATGCATATTGCTTGGTTGGTTGCAGATGGTGGGCACTAAGACCCGGGGAGAACCAACCTGCTGCTGGTTTTCCCTTTGCAGGTGCAGTCGGGCTTGGATGTAGCCTCGCGTCTCCTGAAAGGCCTGTCTCTGAGAGACCTCTGCCGGGTAATGGGTGCAGATCCCAATGATGTTGGTGCACAGGAAGATCAGCACATTTGCGCTCAACTGAGGAAAGAAGAAAGATTCACATCTCTTAATAACTGAACCTTCAGCTGAAACGGCTTTAGGTCAACACTCTGGAATCCTGGGACATCTGTCGTACTCTGAGGCTTACACAACTGCAGTGTGGGAAAAAAATCTGAACTCTAACCTGGAGACACTACTTCCTGTACAGAAGTTTACACTAGGGGAACCAGAATGGAGCTAAAAATGGAGTCTGAATCAGAGCCAGGACTGTTACTTCCTGTGGGTTAATGAGAAGAGAGGGTAATGGGAGAATGATGGGGGTTACTCAAGGTCACATGGTTCACACCACTACACTCTGCCAAAAGCAATGCAGAACCACCATGGATCACTTGTTGGCCTATTTTCCTCAAGCCCCTAAATCTTTAAACAAACCTTATACTTCCAGGTCACACAAGAGGACACATTATGAGGTCTGTGCATTGGACAGGAAGCCAGACGTGCCACGAGTCACTGAGTCAATGCTACAGGGGTGCATTTAAACACATAATAGAAAATGTAACCAAAAAAACCAGACTATAAAGTTCTCAGTAAAACAAAATATTCTGATATTGCTAAAGCAGAATATTTACATTTTAGATATTTGATTATATGTAAGGCTATATCTAAAATGACTACAATAAAGTAAAAAAATGCTAATAAATGTGTTAAGTTTATTGCAGTATTCACAACATTTTAGTTTTATTTAGTCAACAAAATAATATTGAATGTATCTTTAATATTCAAAACACTGCCTGCACTAATTACAGGATTATCATCATTTATAAAGCCACGCCCCCCTTCCCCAAAAAGAACAAAACAAGAAGTTATCACTTCAGAATATGGATGTGATGTCCCAGCGGAAAGAATCAGTTTGGTGGTGTTGTTGTTGTTGTTGTTCGGTCTTTTATCTTGTAATCAGCAAAGAGTAAAGCAATTAGTCGCTAATTCTTCCTTCACTGTCATTGACCATTTGATGCAAAGAACAAGTGACCACTTTATATCAAGACAAAACTATAAACCAATGATACAAACATGCCTCAGTCCCACTTCACTATGTCAAACATTAGTTTATTAGCAGCCATATTAATCTAACAGTCTCTTGAAGTTGACAAGATAGTTTATGTCTATGCTGCTGTCCAAACCGCTGAGCATTTATCTGAAATGATAACAAAAAACAAACAGCAGTAACACACTCATGGAGCTGTATGCAAAATAAAACATTAGACATTAGATTCTGTGTTAACTGCATGTTTCAGCACATGGAACAAAATGAGAATCCAAAGAGACAGGCAATAGACAGTAATGCCATAGAGTAGTGTGTGTGTGTGTATATGAGTGAGGCAGATTCTGTTAGCCACACTGACATTAGGCAGATGGCTGTGAGCTCTATTTACATTAGAGTTTCTGTTCAAGCCTTGTACGTATGAGTCAATGTGCACTTGCAAACGCTGTGTGTTGCTTAGACAACAGACATCTATTATGTTAATAATAATAATGTTATATCCTAGTCAGAGTTGTCAACTAAATGTTTTCATATTTTATTATTATTTACTGTACAATAAAACAATGTAAACAATGAATTGCACTCTGTGTCCCACTTGTAGATTCATATGTAAAAGAAATAAAAATATTTACCCAAATCAAGGTTGATAAAACACCTTAATAATCACCTTACAACACATTAATTCTGCATTCAAAAACAGATTTTTATAGTTGCACTACTTTATGAAGTCACAAAAAGGCCAAATTATCCATCACTAATGTACCTGAATGTTTGCAAGCATTCATGACATTACTGTGCTGTCATATGTGTTATGTGTTATGTGTGTGTGTGTGCCTCAAAAGCAGGCCCTAATTGCTCGCTCTTCTCTAGATGGTGCATTTAGCAGGTTTATACACACACACAAACACACACTTGGCCCTTTGTCAGTCTTCTCCTCCTTCTTTTTTCCTTTGGCTTTCACTTGCAAATCATCAGATGAATTTATTTTTCTCACTCCCTCAGTGGCGTCTTCTCACACTGGCTTCAAAGTGACATATTCACAGACACTGAGAACATCTCTTTCCTTAAAAGCCGTTGTTTACAGATTCATACTGGTGCCTGCCAAATTTTTCCTGTAAAATACGATGGGCTGCATGAAGAATCTCTCATAAAACAGATATTACCGATCCTTACGCAGCTCACTCGCAGTGTCGGCTGGCGTCCATTTATTGTTTCGAGTGGTGGGACAGGGACCTTCTAAGGAATGTTTCTGTCAGGTTCATGTTTTGCCAGGATCCTGACACAGTCTGTGTTCTATGTCAGAGCGTGGAGCTAGATTCTGACTCGTCCTGTCTGTTCTTGGTTTCAGTTTCGGCTTTGTTTACATCTGCCATGTGCTCTCCGGTCCCGCATCATGACCCTGCCCCCTTGTTTCCTTGTTTGTTTGATTTCACGCACCTGTCTGTCATTGTTCCCTGTCGTATTTAATGCCCTTGTGTCTGCTGTCCTATGCTGGTCTGTTCTTTCGTGTTTCTTTTCAATGGTTTCCGTGGTCTTGCTCCTCGTTGCTTTGTTCATGTTCCTTGTTTGTTTGCTCTTGTCGGTGTCGTCCGCGTTCTTTGTTAAATGTTACCGTTCATTGAATGTTTAAAGTTAGTACTGCTTTAGTTATTCATGTCTGTGTATTGTTTTTTTTCCGTGTTTATTGGTGCCTTAGGTTTATATTCGTTTATTTATATTTTTGTATTGAATTTCTGTTTGCCTTTGTTTCCCCATTTGCCCCCTATTGCGATTGGGTTCTTCTCCGTGCTAGCTTGATAGTTCTGGTTTAACTACAACTTAAGCTCTATCGACAACATCTGTGGCATGTACTCAATGAACATGGAAAATTATTTACATCCTGTACAGTTCTACAGAAACAAGCAAAGAATGTATTTACTGTAACGCACTTACAATGGAAGTCTATGGGGGACAAGCATTCTTTTCTAAGCGGATCAACTGATTTTGCGCTCTGATGAAAACCCAATAGGTAGAATTTGCTCCCTGTAAATAAAACTGTAACTCCTATAACTACAATATGTCAACTGTAATTTAAAACTGCCTTAAAAGGTGCAGCAATATTAACTCAACCCATGAAGTAAATTAATTTCTTTGTCTATTTTTAGAAGTAGAAATGACACTTTCAACTTTAATTTACTTGAGGTTTGATTTTAAAATGTTTAAAATGTATTCCCTTTCATTTATTATGCAGTTTAGATTAGGCAGATTCTTTAACATACTTAGCTCAGCAATAATCAAGTATGATTTTGTTTGTGTTTGTGTATAATAATCAAGTATGATTTTGCTTGCCTTTGTGTCTATTTATCCACTCACCACTTCCTAGTATATGTGATGTGTTGTATCATTTGTGTTTGTGGTGCCACTCGTCTGCTTTTCTCTGCACTGGTCTCTGTTTATCTACCTGTGCCTGCTCCAGATATTATATAAAGCCATTATGATCAGTGGAGATTATGTCTGGCTTTTGCATCCTCTGTGACACCACTAAAGGGGGTGGGGTGGAGGAATATGCCTCGCTTCTGCAAATAAACCCCTGGTAAGGTGAACCTATTGGGCTTTAACAAGCGTGTGCTCCCACGGGTGTGCATAAAACTATAGCCATAAGTGTTTGTATGGAACATATGAGGATAAAATGAGGGACACAAATAGATTGATGGAAAAGCAGCAATGGGAATGTGTTGTGAACAAGTACATACTGACCATTATAGGCTGTACACTTAACATGGTGTCTGAGTTTGAAGACCTTATGAACTAAAACTTTGTGAGTTAGCTTTATCTTTGAGGTCATCAATATGCTATTCATATGTGTACACCTAAACGCTGACAAATAAAACATTTAACATTTAACAGTCTTTTTCTTGGCACAAAAATATTGATCTTGCACTTCACTGATTCAATTAAATATGAATATGTACCTTAATCAAAATTTTTTTGAAGTTTTTGGATTTTGAGAGGAATATGTTAGTCATAAGGATATGTAAACTAGTGTTCTTCTAAACATTGACAAAATTTGCATATAGATATAAGCATTTACAAAAAACAACAAAGAAAACAAATTTATAGTGTCTAATGTGGCATTGGATAGACAAAGAGAGAAATGTACAATTGAGGCAACCAAATTTAAAGCAAAATACTGCCTGTTTATTAATTAACTGACTGGGCATTGAGGCACCAAATTAGGTCCCTTAGGTTTTGGACACAGCCATTGTATGTGCCTAGCTGAACTGTGATCTTATGCACATGTGAAAGGTTAGTGACTATGTGCTACCTCTGTGGCATCACAGCCGAACAACGAGAATATTTAACACTGAGCTAATGCCTCTGAGACCTGCTGCAGTAATTCAACTTTCAAAGGTGGCCAAGAGACACTGAGAAAACCTTTTCTTACAAAACCAAATCAAACTGCAAAACCGATCCTTAAATTAGCACAACACGTACCTGAGTGTTATCAAGCTAACAAGCAATGGTATTGTAAAGGAGGTGTGAGGATGGCAAGGTCCTCCGCGAGCTGTCACGACTTTGACTCAGTGACTCTAGCCCAAATTCCACAACGTCCTTCCAAGGTTTCCCATGATCTAGTCTGAGAGTTCATCATGAGGTTGGATATGAATTAGGCTCAGCTTTGGACTGCATGCCCATGGACTGCTTTTGCAGTCCAATTGCTGATTGTCTGATGCATGCAACAAACATGACACATCTTCCAAAATGGTCAAACGAAGCTGCAAAATTGACCAGGTGACTGGTGGCCATTCTATATGAGACTAATCACATATCCTAAATACACAAATGTAATATTACAATTTATGTAGTACAATGTGCTCTTCTCAAAACGTTGTGCTTTAAACATGGGCAGCTTTTGAAGTCATTCTCTCAGTGCTCCCGTCTTGACTCTGGATAGCATGCTCTCACAATGCTAACCAATCAGACCTCAAAGTACCACCCAAAATGCCACCATACCCAGAATAAAATAATCAGAATAAAAAAAGGTTTTTTAAGCCCACACGATCAGTCATTCATGATCAATCTTTGCTGTAATGTCATTTATAGGATTTGTCCTTTAAACTTAAGTGTGTACATTTTGCAATTACTAGCACAACCAAATAAACAAGCAAAAATTATGATTACTTCCCAGACACAAGTTCCTCTACCCATCTGCTATCTACCATTGGTTGGACTAACGGGCTAAGGGTCCCGCCCCAAACTTATGCCATTGGTTGAGCCAATTTTGCCATGTCAGTATGCTTAAACATGTTTCAATAGTCTCAACAGTGCTACGAAGCTAGTGCTTAAAGACAATTCAGGAAAATCAACCTATAAATGGGTTATTGTAATTGCCTTATTGGCTTATTAAGCTGTGATAAGACAAAATATATTGTAACATTTGAAAAATGGCACAGTTAATCTTTAATCTTAAACCCATAAACTAACAAAATATAAAAACATTTTAATAAGTTGCAGCATTATATTTGCACACGCTTTTCACTGTGGAATAATGTTTGTAGACTATTTAATGACCTTCAAAAATGACAGTAATAGGAGAATGATGGGAAGGTTCTAAATTCTATGGCACGTCATCTAAGAGGACAATAACTGATAGCACACTGCAGCTTTAAACAGGGTAAACTGTATCCTGTTTGAGGCAAATCTCAGAACGAAGCATCTGGAAGTTTATTAACATCTACATTCATGTGTATCTATTAAAAACACAAACTCTGTTTCTTCATACAGCAGGGCTGCAGAAGGAGAACAGGGTATTTCCCTATATTTAGTTTTGTTTTTACGAGTTTTATCTTATCTTTCAGAGTCATACAGAACAGAGTGATGAGTCTCCACCACAGTCAGTCTCTTATCATGAGAAGGTTCAGCCTGATTAATAGAAATAACTGACACTCATGTCCAAGTCAGGCCTGCACAGGCTAACATACAGACATCCAGCATGCTTTCTGATTGACAGCTACACATACAGCAAAAGCAGGTATACTCATGATTGTATGACAGTCCTGAGCTAGCTATACTAACAAGAACAGGCCTATCAGGTTCCAATTTAAACATTTTACAACTCTAATTCAAATACATGCTAACTTTAAACATTAGGGAGACAGGTGAATATGCCTTTCTACATATGGAAATAATATTATTTTAATTTGATAATATTTTCTCTTCTACAGGTTTTTAATAAGCAAAGTATGCATCATCAAATTAAAAATGCAAAAATATACATTTTACACTCCTCAGAAAACACAGCAGGAAAGAACATTGACGTAATACATGTTTTAACTAATAAAAATGAATAATTCTGTCATTGTTGGCACACTCTCATGTCATATGACGCCTGTATGACTTTTTTTATTTTTGTAGAACATAAAAGGAAAAAATCATCATGCTGCCCTTTTTTTTTACACAATGGAATCATACAGTAAACAGGGCTGGCAGAAGAAAATCACTAGGTATCATGCACTTTGTGTGACTAACAGACTGAACATTGTGTAAGGTCAGCCAATCAGATTAGCACTTACAGTAGATCAAGAAAGTCTTTTTTAGTCTTGTGTGCAGTATGTATCAAACGGTTAGTGAACAGACTGTGGGCGGTCCGTTGGCGGTTCGTGGGTGGTCCGTCTGAGCATGAAACTAATTAAATGCCAATTACAAATTCAGCTCCAAAGTTGAGTCACATAATTAGCAGTATGTGTCAGATGGGAGAAAGGTCCTACAATTAACGCTGTGTTATATGCACTTCCAAAGCAACAAGAGAACTAACATAGTTCCCAAGACCCAATAGCAGGTGCCCAATCTGCAGACTCCTCATTTACAAAAAACACAAAATTATTTAATGTGTCACCAAACTGCCTGAGAATGTTGGCTAACATTCTCTAAAAGTTCTTTCAAACTTATCAAAAAACTTTTCACAATAAACTTGACGTTTTTTAACATTATATATTACATAAATATCAACAACATCATTCTTTAGTTATTAGTTACTTATCATTATCATTCTAGTCGTTAGTTAAACGTTTTAAAAATTGATTATAATCAAGCAATAATGTTAATACAACATTTAGAAGAACATTTAGTTTTGAACATTCCTAGAACATTCAAAATAACGTTAAGTAATCGTCAACATTGGTTACTTAATGGAAACGTTCTTACACTGTACATTCAGCAGCTGGAAAGTTGCTGAATGTATAGACTCAAAAATGACCACAGAATTTGATAAGCACCTCTGTGACCCAGTACCAACAAACCTACATGTCATTAGCTCAACAAAGCAGGAATTTATTGCAGAGCTTCTATTCAGAAAGAGCATGTATCCAAGGACAACACACAAGGATGTGTAACCTGGTGCGGGGGATACAAAACCTTGACACTTGAGCAATGGAAAAAGTAATATGGGCTGAGTAATCTTTCACTCAGTTTCTAAATTTAGGATGCCTTTTATTCACAATCTCTTTTAACAGCTGGTAAGTATGATGGAGACTCATGGAAGATCCATAATCATATGGACAGCCATCCTGTGAGAGTCATTGGGTGTCAGGATTTTGCTTCATGATTGTATAGAGTGATTACCATGGCAACATTTTGGTGTCTTACAAAACAAAAAACATGCATGGTTTGTTTTTGGAGACATCCCACAAATGTCTGAACATCGATAGAGGCACTGTGTTTTGCTTTATATCTGCATAAATCTGTGACACTGAACTCAGAAGGGGATTGGGCACTCAACAGAGGAGTGACAACTGTTTTCTGTTACTTTGTCCACTTTGGAACAAAAATACACACGCACACACATACACACACACAAGACCAGCATATTATTAGATGGATTCAGCATACCATTGCTTACTGCTCTTAAAGAATGTCATTTCTGTAAACCACATGCTTTGTCTTCATTCAAAAATCCCCCCCTACATTGCCACCCCCTCAAAAACATGAGCAAACAGCAACAATGTATACCATTCATAGACTATTCTATTCTTCTGTGTGTGTGTGTGTGTGTGTGTGTGTGTGTGTGTGTATGTGACAGAAAAAGACAGAGAGAGAGAGAACGAGAAGAAAGAGGAGAGAAAGAGACATTCCCAGTGTCTAATCTATATTTCAGCCTAACAAGCTTGGCCATCATGATTAAAGCTCTGTTTACAGAAATATGTAATGAAACAGACAAACTAAAGCCAGCATTACCGTTTGAGGCTTTTGTTCACACAGTTGACATTTCAGGAACAGCAGAGAGCACCATGTCTCAGGAATCTCTTGTGTGTAAAACAAAACAAAACAATTTCCACGATATTGTGAGCCCTGTCAAGAAACTCCGGCCTGCTGGTCAACAGATAAGATTGTGTGGTGAAAATGGTGACCAAAGCAACTAAACATAAATAGACGTAAATATCATCACAGTATTTTTATTCAGAAGCTGAATTCATTTCCTCTTCTTTTTTATGGCTACAACAACCAAAACCAAAATAAATGGTAATCAAATGGAGCCTGACAAATATTTGGGTAGTACAGAGATGTCCTGAAACCACGGTAATGGTCTACATAGCTAACTACACTCATCGGATAAGCTGCTTTGGTTAGAGCTGTCAGTGGACGGGATATTTGTTTAATTCAAAGTTCAAAAATCTTTGGCCAAATAATCAAAAGACATTATTCAGCAGCACAAAACCAAAATTGACTTAATAACTTTCCTAATGTATGTTTATGGTCTTATTGTACATAATTTATCTGTGTGCTTTATTCTAAAAAAAGAACTTTGTTTTTGTATTATCTCATTAAAATATAATAACTTCCTCCACCTCTACAAAGACTCTTCTTCAGATAACCAAGGCTGTTTGGGTAAAGGAAAATATTAAACCAATAACATAATTTGTTTCTTTACATAATCCAGTTTAAATATTTACAAATAAAATGCCCCACCACACCAAATTACACCATACCAAGTTACTCTTATTGCCCCGCCCCCTGAATGTCCACGGTTTCTACAAACAGATAGTTCCACCCCAAGCTCACACTACTAGCTCACATTATCTTTACTTTAAGAAGTCTGTTAGCTAATAGCTAACTTATAACTGTCTTTGCACAATATACTGAAGCCTCTTAACATCGTAAAAATCGTCATTTGTTTGAGCTTGTGCTACACTACACTACCTACATGACAACTTAAATTACAATAACAAAAACACAAACATTTATTATTAGTCTGATGGTTGATAGTTTAAGTTTATATGTTCTCATTCATTTTTATAGGGTTTTTAAATAATTTATATCGAAAGTTGTCATGACACCCCACCCATCCCATAATAGTATCACTATTAGCTCAGCATTATATCACTATTAGCTCAGCGTTACTTTAGATTACACACGGACATATGAGAGTGAATTAAGAGAGTACACAAAAGCACAACTTCTGGGTGAAATGGCGCAACACTAAGGCATAAAATAAACATAAATAATCGAGTATTAACAGATAAAATATTCCACATACCCGCTAACAGATCTGACCAGAAACAGCATTGGCCCTGTTAACATATGGCTGTGTCTGAGACAGTAATTATTCATCAGAGCAGCTCTGAGGAAAGTATCACATTCGCCTCATGCTAAAAACACACCTCTGACTAAATATCCCAAAACCCCTTCTCTAGAAAATATCACATAAAAAAATAAGACTTCAGCATCCTCTTGGAGATAAAAACAAGAGCATAAAGCTTCACTGGTCTTTTAGCCTGGTTTGTTTGCTGGTTTTAGAGGGGTTCTGGGCACTCAGATGGTCAGGCTAGGAGACCAGCTGGCCGACCAGCTGAACACCATCTTGGCCAACTTAGGCTGGTTTAAGTTCTTTTTTTATTAGTGAGAAGATTGCGGTTGATAATCAACAGTAATTAACAATTTAATTATGTATTCCACAAAAAGCATTTTCAATTCTGAAACTTGATCTAACAAACAGGCTATAAATATATTAAAAGAAAAGTATGAAGAGAGAGACAAATAAGCAGTTCTGCATGGCTGTTGTCAGAATTACACAAATTACAACACTCCACAATGTGAGTAAATCATTCGTATATGCGACCAAATTTCACGGTAGTTGACTAAAAATGTTTTAATTAGCCAATGGCTATTAAATTGTTGAACAAGTGTAATGCAGACAGAAGACGGTGAATGCTGAGAGAATGTCTTTAAAGCTGCCTGTGATTTAAAGCGTGCTGTTTTGAGAAGAACTTTATGTGAGGAGTGCACACTGCGCATCTGTAACAGGAGTTACACTTTCTGGCTTGCATGTAATTTTGTGCAGATACATGCAAATGTATTTTTACATTTCTACTGTGTTTCTAATATACCTGATTAATCTCATATAGAATGTGTTTCATAGAAAGCACTTCAGTTTACCAGTGTTTATTCACTCTTTAGTGGTTAAATTTAAAAATGTATATAAATAAATGTATTTATAAATTATATGTATATGTTAATACTGTATATATGTGTGTGTGTGTGGGTATGTATGTACGTTTGTATGCATGTGTATAATATAGACTATCTGTATTTTGCCTCATGATATATTCTTATTTTGCCTATATTATGTATATATATATATATATATATATATATATCTTATATTCATATTTTAATTATAAAAGATTTCTTAGACATATAGACACATTACCTATTATTACCAAAATGTGTACAGTATGCAAAATTACTGTATGCATGGAAAACCTTGATAATGTCATATGACAACAATGTAGCATACTGCTGTTTGTAACAGTGAGCAGCATACAGTGTAAACTGTTCATTATTTAGTAAGTAAACAAGTATTTCATTCCAAACATAGACACCGTCAATGAGTCAAACACAGAAAAACTGGTGACCAAATGTTAGACACGTGACCAAACAAAAGCTAAAATACCCTAAAGCTGGATATTCTGAAGAGCAAATTTGTGTTTTGACATTGTATATCATCAACACATAATAAACATTATACTATACAAACACGCACTCACAAACACACAAAAACAGAAAATTACAAATAGCAGCACTGACAAAAGCTCAGAAACCAACAATTCCTTCCACAGAGAATACAGCCAAGTGTTTATGACTGCTGCAATCAGAGAATTGTGGAAAACATTTCAACATCATTCATTTGAACTATATGTTTTGTAATTAATAAAAGGCCTGAAATGAGAAATATCATTCCAGTTTGACAGCTCAGCCGATGTTTGCTGGAGCTCTTGACTGGCTGAAACAGGAGATTCTACTGTGCATATGAAAGTGTTTGTTTTGGCTTTGTGTGTGTTGTGTGTTAATTGGTTTCAGAGAGACGACAGCCACTCATAGGTTCTGAAGATAAATGACAGAAAGAGAAAGCGAAAGAGAGAGAGAGAGAGAGAGAGAGAGAGAGATTCTGAGCTATCTTTTTATGTATTCTGATCTTCCTTTTTCCTACCTCTGTAAATCCTCTCCAAACCTTGTTTCGGAAACACAAAAGTACTTCACTGACTGATATGCAGAGGAACTCTTGATCGAAAACTTTAAAAACAGACTTTTGACTGTTGTCATGAGTCACTCCATAGGATCGCAACCATGTTTTCCATTAAAGCTTTCCAAGGTCACACTGTACTCTAGGAATTTCATCCTTACCACTATTCCACCATCTGGCTCTTTAAACTTTTATTTTAAATTGTCTAGAACCAACATGACTAAAGTCTACCTCTAAACACGAATTAAAAAAACTTTTTATAGGGCTTGCCAGGTTGTGGGTGGTTGTCTACTAGCCCATGTAAAATTAGCTCACCAAGTCTTTACAATATGCTGGTTCCTACTCTAGGTACTTGCCCATGCAGACTTCTCTGCCATGGTGCTATTGGGTGGTCTGGGAGGTTGCCGGGGTGTTACTAGGTGAATGCTTACTGGCCCAGGTTCATTTGAATATCCTGGTCCCTGGTTCAGTTTTTTTACCTGTTTTATCATTGCTCAGACAATCTGCCCCATAGATTGTAATGAGAAAGTGACAGGATTTAGATCTTCTCTCCTGCTTCTTCATAGCAGTCAAACTTCAGTCAGTTTGTATTCATGACCACAATGAAATACTGGACTGAGAGTGAAGGGAACTTCCACAATATAAACCAACTCTTCTCACTGTAAGTAGTGGCTGTAAATATATATACAGGGCTGTCACATAAATTTATGGGGCCTGACTCATTGAGTTAGCTATACAGTAGAGGACCATAGTAGGCCCCTCACTGTCACAGTGCCCAGAACACCAGAACAATATTCCCTGGTGTGACCATGTATATGTGTCCCTGCTAAAAAAGACTGGCATGACTCAACTTACGTTCTGTTCTGGATGCTGGATGCCATTGTTCTATGCTAGTGAGTGTGCTGGTGTTACTACCAGCAACACTCTTTGTTCAACCAGCTTTATAATTAAGGTTAGCTAGTAAACAGTACAGCTACGCTGGTTCACCGGCTAAACCGGTACCAGACCAGCAATCCCCAGCAAGCATCTATATCAGCATGTTTTTTACATCGTTATCTTAGAATAAAACAGGCTAAAAATAAAACTGGTACTGGACAGCCAATATTTAACAACACCCATGACTCAGATGCCAGACACCTGACTTACTCGCTCAATAATTGCTTGAAAAACATTGCTGTGCAAATCATTTTAAACAATACACTTGAAAACACACACCCCCTCCTAAAACCTGTTCAGCTAACACTAATACACATTCATGCAATTTAATGTGCACATATGTACAGACAAAATGAGGTATGAAAATGAGCATGAACACCCACAAACATATGACTTGAAACTAGATTTCCGAGTCATCAACACAGCAATGCAAACACCCCATTGGATTTAGCACACTTTACAAGACCTGGGACACATGCACAAACTTAAAATAGGTGTAAGGCTGTATGAATTGTTCTATAAATAGGATATGTATTTATGATGCAGTATAAACATCACCCAGTAGTAATTCTTGTGATCAATTTTAACTTCTCAGTCTATCAGCTGGTCTGGAGCACTCCCATAACTCAAATGGTAGAGCATAGTGCTATTAATGCTGGGGTCTCAGGTTCGATTTTCAGGGAACAAATGACTGACAAAAAACATATATCTAATTCCACTGTGGATAAAATGAGTAGTTGTACATGCAGTAAATGGTTGGTCTCAGAACACATAGACTATTGAAGGCAAACTGAGATATATACATACCCAGTTTGCCTTACACATACAGATAGTGTGCTGGTTTAATGAGTCACAGAGGAAAGGGGAAATGCCTGAATGCAGTGTCCACACTGCAGGATAAATTGGACTATATAATACCGCAGTTTCTGAGAATTCTACACACAGATCCGCATTACACTATTAGAGATAAGTGTATTTGTCATCAGAGCTTTCTCTAAAGCAAATGATTGACAATGAAGGTCACGTTAAAAAGATGAAATGAAAAAGATTACATTTTAACTCTTTTTTTGTGGTCCTTTATAAACAAACACCACAACAACACAGCTACCAAACAACACAGGTTTTTAAAATAAATAAGCATGGTAAATGTGTGGTTTTCTTTCTTTACTGGCATAGAAATTTAACATAGACCATGGAGTTAGACACATACAGACAATACAACCAGCCAAGTCAGTCTAACAGTAAGTTAACCCCATATTTTGCTGTGGATATTAAAGAATTTACATGTTAAATTATGATCTCCAATCCATTTCATTTTTTTCTGTTTGTCATATTGTCCACAAAGAATCCCATTTATTGTTTTTTTCCAAACATGAACCATAACACCTTGTCTCACCTTGTCTTTGTGTTCTTAACAACAGATCAGCTTTTGTTTGCTCTTTTATTGAGGACGTTTTGATTTTTTCCCAGAATCTTCTGTCCTGCACTATATATATATATTTTTTTTCCTTTTATAAATCTTTTATCACTGACGTTGCAAATCACAAGATGTCACATCACACAAGTGAACTGGATTGCAAACACTGTTTCCTGTTGACTAATAATTCTGGTGCCTCTGAATTTGTAGTCTATTTAATGAAATAATACTTGTACGACATCCGAAAACCAACTCAGACAAATTCATAGTTTATCTGTGTGACAAGAAAAACATCATTTTGCTTGTGTTGACTTAATAAAATGTTAAAGGCTTCTGATAGATGTCATAAATGTACTGCAAACATTGGGGAATAATGCAGATAAACTGGCTGGATTTACACAATGATCCATTATGGCTAAGAGCCCCAGCAGAGCACACACAGCCTATATATGCTGTCCAATACTGTAGTCCTTTAATTAAAGGACGGAAGTGCATCCTATGCAACTGTTCTTTCCTGTTTCTACCATTAAAGGGACCGTGTGCACCTCCTTGTCCTCCTCATTGTTTACTATGACCCTATTTTCTCACACTACCTTGTACAGTGGAAGTAAACAGTTCCATGGTTGCGCTATGGTTGTACAGTGGTCTGAAGGTCAAGACCCCACTCTTCCTCTCCTCGTACACACAGACCTCCCCCTGGCCCCATAACCCCCCAAAAAAACACACATCCTCAAGAAAAGTACAAAGCATTCCTTATATAGGAGCAAAGAGGTCTGGGTGACAGTGCTTAACATGATGTTGATATTTTTATGGGAGTGGCACAAGGATAGAAAAGAATCTCCTTTGTCAGGGTGTTTCATTCAGCCAACGCTGCCTGACCTTCATCCCACCCCCGAGGTCCTTGGCTTGACTCACAACAACACGCTGTGGCCACAGATAGCTCAGCCAAAGCCTGGCACAGCAGATTCAGAACATGCTACCATTGCAGTAAAGACTGAAGATGCATGCTAATATTAGCATGTATCAGAATTGCACTTCAGTTGGTTAAATTTGATTACAAGACGTGACCTCAATTCCCACCCAGTCAGAATGTTTAAGAAAACCAAATCAAATAACTGAATTATTGTATTGTAACAATCCCTCTTTTCAAGTTTTATTCAAAAGCTAAGTCACTTTTTTACACTAAAGCATTTGGTGGTCACTTTCATCTAAAGCAGCTTACATTCACCATATGAATTAAATCGAGTTTGTGTCCCCCCAGAATTGAACCCATGACCTTGGTGTTGCCAGTGCCACATTCTCCCAGCTTAGCTATAATATAATAAATTGTGTTAGATCCAAAATCCATGCCATAATGCAAAAATTTGTCTTTGAATTTTGAGAAACTTTGATAGGTGAGTCAATACGAAGGGCCCAAGGCCCATTTAGCCTATTATCTTGTCAGCATCTATATCTCGCAGCCATACAATTTTCCATTCCATTAAGATTAGGAAGTTGAACTTTAGTAGCCATTGATCATACATATATTGTCAACCAAGTTGAATCAATACAATGAAAGCAGAAATATTGAAAAACGTGTTCTAATGTTGAGTAGTCGCATTGACCGCTAACATGCTTAGTTTGACACAATTGATCCACTAAATGAATGTCTGCCACTTCAATAAATTACCAATTAACAGACAAAATAACACACCCGGCACTGACAAAGACACATTCTTAGTAGACAGAAAACACTGAAATTAAAAACCAAACTGCAATTTCAATGTTACTAACTCAGAAATTAAATATCCACATTAGCAGTGCCTGTCAACCCTGCGAAAGCAACAAAGATACTAACTGTAATTCAATGTAAAACGGCAAACAAACTCACGGATGTCAATTCAATGGTGTCAGTGGAAGTGTACATATGATCAGGTGACTGATTACTACAGTGGAATCCAATTCTGAGTGTTTGCATAATTGACACTGTCTTCATAATTAAACACTTCCATGATAAGAGCAGTAAATACAGATAGAATAGAAGTATAATTATACACAAATGAAAGCAGTCAAACCTACATTTAGATGTCCCTACATTACTAATAGAAATGTTATTTTCCGAAATGATGCAATTGCTCTGTAACCCTGTGATTATCATGCTGTTTTAGCTTTTGCATCCATATAATGTAAGTATAAGTTAACCCACGAACTGCTGTACAACTGTTTTACTCTGGTGATCTATATACCAAAACATAATGAGGAAATACATAATACACAGGTTCATTAAAACTACAACTCCAGAGAGATGCTGTTTGGACATATTGAGTTTAAAGGAATAGTTTGCCCAAAAATGAAAATTCTGTTAAAAAGTCTTGCCAGTTGAGATGGGAAGATTTTTCAAAATTTCTCCTTTTGTTTTTCACCGAATACTGCATACAGAAAACAGCATACTGGTTTGGAACTTAAGTAATAAGAGTAAGTAATAACAAAACTGTCGTTTTTGGGTGAACTATTTCCTCAAAATGGAGAAGCACAGTGGTCAGATCTACCTGTTTCCAGAGGAACTCATCCTCTATATTGATCCGCCACGTGGTGAGAAGGTGTATGATGGACAGCACTCCTCCGCTGAGCACTGCCGCCCTCATTCGCACAGGCAGCAGTGTGTAGATGATGTAGATGAAGAAAACGGACCACCAGATCCCCTCCGAGGCACTGCGGGGGGCCACCATCAGCACCCCGAACACCTGCACCACAATTAGCACTCCAATCACAAGATAGCTGACCATCCACATGTAGTCCTGGTGGAACCCGTTTCGGTTGCACACCACCATCAATGCCAAGAACAGGGCCATCGCCACGGACAGCACAGATGCATAGACCACATCAGGCGGTCCGTGTACGCAGTGGAAGGTGAGCATGACCCCACAAACGATCACCAACACGCCCATTAGCATTGTGAGGGAGCTCTGGTTCAGCCTGAAGAAGTATCGTTGGTAGAGGCGCTCCAGCTTGCGTGACTGGAACTTCTTGGACTGGAACACGCGCACCACCCGCTGCCAGCAGTCCGCTGCTGTCATTGACCCTGCCCCACTCGCCGTGTCTTCACTGGAGCCATCACAACCTGAACCATTGCCTTTCCGCCCTTTCACATCACCGTCCTCAAAACCTAGGTCGACAGATTTAAGGCCCACACCTTCGCCCCCACCCCCCGCTTTCCCATAGTGGTCTTCCTGCCATCCGCATCGCACGCCAAAGTTGCCCCCGCCTGTACCTCCCAAGCCCCCTATTCCTCCAGATCGGGAGGCCTGGCCGTGGGACGGCTGGGGAGGAGGCTCCATGGCTTCCACGTCCCGCAGACAGCTCATGTAGCGTGGGTTGCAGAGAGAGGAGCCAACCTTGCGCTTGGACTTCTTGCCATTGCGCTCACCCCAAGCAGTCTTTCGATCATCCACTCTGGCCACTAGGAAGCCGTTGATCCAGGACATTCTGTAGGGAGAAAAAAATCCTTTTATTTATTCCATGTTATTTTTCTGTTTTGGAACTTGACACCAGCATTATTAACTGTCGTATCAAAAAAGCTGCATGAAAATCCTCCTTTTGTTTTCCTCAAAAAAAATAACAACATACAGGTTTGGATCAACCTGAGGGTGAAAAAATGAGGACAGAACATTTTGGGTGTGTTTCTGCATGAACTGTTTACTAAATCTTTGAAGATTTTGTTTTAATGTGCTACTGTTTTCAGTGAGCAAGCCCATATTGTGTCATAACGTGTGATGCACGATCAGTGTAAAGGCATTAAATAATTCAGTTAGGGTTAGGTAAGTATTTGTAACACAGGAGAATATTGTGTATATCTTTACCTGTATGGGTTCTGGTGTATGCCCCAGCCCTGGTCTTTCTTTCTGAGACACTCATTTAGAGCAGTGGATGTGCAAAAGCAAGAATTCAGAGTTCAGACTACTCAGTGAGGAGCATCAGGCAGTCCAGTTCTGTCTGATTACAGCAGACCGACCTGATGAATATGAAGATCTGTTACTGAGACTTCAGCTGTATCTTCATGTCATCTGGTAATGTCGACTAAAAAGCCTGTCAATTAAAAACAATGACAAGAGTACAGAACACATCTCTTATGCAGAACACATGGTATAAACAATGTGATATGAAAGAAGTGCATGTACAACAAGCAATAAAACAGCAGTGATTAAAACAGAAGCTGACATGGAAATCACACAAGGTTAATGTCCCTAAACTGACTGTATTTCCTTTCAACTGCTATGCAGACCCTAAATCAATAAATATTTAACTTCCTTAACAGTAACTATTAATAGCATCTCTAATAGAAACAGAAACATTAACTGTATGTTTTGTATCTAATCTTGTCCTATTGTCATTGGAAAGGTTCTGAGCTTTGAATGTTATTTCAGCCTGACTGTGGGTCACACTGGAATGAGCATTCTGCTAAAAGAACAACTGCATGACATCTTCAAGGCAAAGCGTATTTTATAAGTAAAGAAAACTGAATGAATTAAAGTAATGTCTGCAAAAAATATTATATTAGTTCAAATGTTGATCTTAATCTGTATAAATAATGTTGTATTGCTACAAGATCTATGAGATTTTTAAATCACCATAATCAACATAATCAGTGCAATTTCATAACAGCTTTATTTGAATAATAATGTGCTGTCCCTAGAGTCCCTTTCTTTTTCCCTGCATTTCTTTATTCATTTTATTTATTTTCTGCGTTCTGTATTATTGTCTTTTTTCTTTACTATAAGTACTTGCCAATGTTAACAATAATGGTAATGAAGTAATATTTACTCTAATCTGTATATGGAAACATCATAAAAATTACATTGCTAACAAATATTACTTACAAACATTATTAATGACTTAGCAACATGCCTCACTGCCTAATTATTCAAAGGCTTAAATTATTTATCTTAAATGTAAGGGATTGCATGTTGTAGGACTTCAAAATGGACAAGTCAAAATCCTATAGACTGCGCAACATGTTACCTTCTATCAAAGATAATTATTCATTTCATTAGAAAGCAGTCTGCTTAATCACACAGTGCCGGATAATCAGAGGTAAGAAATAATTTCGCATCCTCGGGTTGTCAATCATTTATTCCTGTGAGGCCGAATGGTTGGTTATAATGAACACTACTGGTATATTAATGAACAAATGGCGTATCATGCACGATCATTTTCTTTTATACATCTGGACCAGCAGGTGATCATGATGGGTAAAAAAATCCTTACTGTGTCTGACTTCTCGATTGGCACGTATATCCGCTAGTTCTGTGCATTTTCACGAACAATGACGCCAACACACTAATGACAGAGTGCAGCACGTATAAGCTGCCGGCTATAGCATCTGAATCATTATTTGATCGGAGGCCGGTTATTGAGGATTGCTCCACGTTTGTATTTGTAATGTGCATCGTAGCCGTATCGTGCTTGTATTCCTCCGGGACATTTGCACGACATTTCAACAGCCGCTCGCTGTTGTTACATAATACAAAAATGAAGATCGCAGTGTCGCATCAATCCCTTCCTTGAACTACTACGTTATTAATCAAATCCTCGTTTGCATTTTGGAATAGAGCTCGATCTTAAATCAAATTTGCAATGCCCTTTTACCTAAAACAGAAAAATACCTTTTTACTATATACGTGTGTATACATACAAATGTCAACTAATTTTCGCCATTGACATAATAACACATGCATGCTGCATCATTTTAGCGCTTCATCGATGGCTCATGTTGCTAGATGAACGCAGCATTTCTCCCATAGGCCGTTTGGAGATGTTTCGTTACATAACACTGTGTTTGTGTGTGTGTTCAGTGTGTCTACCATATTCGCAGCAGTGACCGTGCCGAGGCTGTTACAGTAACAGTGCGCGCATACTTGGGCAACACAGCATGTCACACCCGGCCGCCAAGTGCGGGCTATACAGGCTTTGCGCCCCGTCCTTTACCCGAATAGCTAAAAAGATAGCGCACTACAGGCCATAAGCACATT
This sequence comes from Botia kubotai, assembly GCA_036877585.1. NCBI lineage: Eukaryota > Metazoa > Chordata > Actinopteri > Cypriniformes > Botiidae > Botia > Botia kubotai. Next base: position 32,170 of record JAZGTI010000299.1, on the reverse strand, counting down.
CGCTCAGTCCATATCTGCGGTGGACGTATTATACAGACAATAATGTGCGAAACATTCCAACGCATCTGTCATCATCGCCTCCTTTCAAATGAGCAGAAGCGCTTGACTAACACGAACATCTCAACGATCAGAAGGACATCAAGCCTTATGTCTTTGCATAACATTGATTGTATTTAAAACCCAATGACTGCTGTTTTCTTTCTATTACACATTTCTCTATTCGACCTATAGAGCAATATCAGCAGCGCAAAGTAAAATAGATATTACATTAGGACGTCTCGAAACGATACTAACTTCGGCGATGCATTACAGCTGAGCAGGATTGAACTGGTGTGAATGGACAGAGGGTGTTGCATTTGGCCATTGGTTATTCGCCATGTCAAAACTCAGGGCTAATGCTGCATTAAAGCCCATATGAGGTTGAGCTCAGCGCTACACGAGCACTCTGCCCGCTCATACACTTCTGACATTCGACTCCTCCAAATGTCTTATGTAAAAAAGAAAACGCTGTAACACGAGGCCAAACGGTTACAGTCGTTGTAACGTTTGGCCGTCAGAAACCGCGTTAGAAAGCAGCCCTACATAAAACATGACTGATCACCCTAGAAAAGCTCTGACTCACCATGGACATCTCTCCATTTCAAAAGCTAAAGCGGTGCCGTCGTCTCGAACACACGGGATCGTTGGGTTGTTCAATGTCCTTGTTATCGGTTAGGGCGATGTGTTGTTTGCAAGCATCGAGAACGTGGGGATAGGGCCACAGACTGCGAAACGCTCTCTCGCTTGTGCTCCCGTCGTTTCCCAGCCTCTCCCCCTTCATACAGACGCGGTGCCAGTCTCCACGCGCCTCAACACTCCCCCTAAAGGCCTGCGAACAACCAGCGCTCCTCACGGCCAACTGCTGATCTATCTATCTATTATACACGTCACTGTAACTGTAATTTAAAACGTCCAAACAAATACAGATTTTATTGGAGTCAGTTATACTGACTGTTATTTTTTTTGGCCACACCCAGGTTTCACTAAAATTGAAGCAGTAAAGCAACTGTGGCAGTATGGGTACATGTCATTTGTTATTGAGTATCAGTAATTCATGACTAACCTTTCTGTTTTTAGTTTTTACTACAGTAGACATTTGTATGTGCTGTAATAAAATATTTAGGTGCCACTGGGACACTCAGACAATATTATGTACCCAATAAACTAAATAAGGCAATCGCAAGCCAGAAATACCAGTTTAAACCAAATTCACTTTAACTGAGCTCCATCATACTATCAATAAATGCCAATGTTGTCTTTTTGGCATATGATTGACTGAAATATGCTCATTTTCTACTTATTAAGATTTAAGGCCTTTATTAAACTACTGAAAATGACTACTTATTAAAATGAGCTGCAAGCTTACAATACAGAACATAATCAACTTCTCTGAAGGCAGTTAAAAAATTTTGCTCACATTATTCTAAAGAAGTGATGTCACATTATTATGCATAGTTCTTAAAAACATTTATTGCGTGTCAAGCTTGTAAAAAACTGTTTAACATTAAAAAACATTTACCTGTTCTGAAAATGCTCTTGCACGGAACATACCGCATTGCTGATTCAGTTTAACCTCAAATAGGTCATTGGAATTATGCAACTATACAGCAGTCTCATAAACACACATCTGTGTTAAACCATGCACATGTTTAGACAATCAACAGGTGCTCTGCTAAGATAATATTTGTCAAAGAAAAATATAAAATATATCATGCAATGATATATTATGCAATATTATTCTTATTATAGAATAATATTATAAATAATATTATAAAGTATTATTTCTAAGTATGGATATACGGGCTGAGCTAATGGTGCCCAATTGTGCCCCGGGGTCTCAGCTAAGAAACCAGCAATGGCCTGACATCTGGAAATAAGTTATCCCCAGCCCTTGTTGCAGCTCTTATGCTATATACTTTAATGTTATAAATTCTTAACCTCAGTGCTTCTCACAAACATATGCCCTTTATTCAGGTGAGTATCAGTGTACAGAAACCAAGACTTGTGTATGAAAAGCACTAGTGCAACATTTGAGACTACAGATGTTCACTGTGTAAATGTCTAGTATATATTCTGCTGGGTGCATTTGAGCAAGCATTAAACAAGTAAAAAAAATGCTTTTTAAACATACTGAAGACCCCAGTAAGAACATCTGTTTCAGTTTTAGAACTCAGAGAGGATATTTAAATTTACACAAAGTGTCTTGCAAACATTAAATTATGCTAATTACAACACACATTAGGAGACAAACACATCATTTACACAAAAGTAGGGATATGTTTTCCATATGCTGTGTTTACCGAATTGTAATTCAGTTACACCCCCCACCCAACCCCATGCTTCTGTAAGCTGGGTTTTACTTTCTGAAGGGAAGGGACACATAAAAAGGGCAAAGTAAATACAGGACTATTTGTCTAATGCTCAGCTGACAAATGGGTCTGGATAGATTGCCAGATCTTTGCCCTTTATATGGTTCCTCATTGCCTTAAGGTAGGGCAGTGCTCTCCAAAGAAGCTGTGCTGCTATTTGATCCAGCACTGGTGTTTGTTTGAAATTGGCCGCCAAGGGCAACTTGTGTATTCTAGAATTGTAGTGAAACTTTAACATTCTATATACCTTTAACAGTTCTTCTGCATGTTTATATACATGACCAGTTATTTTGACACATTGAAATTAGGAACCTGATAAAGGCTTATTCCTAAATGCCTGAAATGAGTTTTTAAACAAAAATAAATGTTCTTATACAAATGAATTTCTTGAATTCAAAATGAAAAATACAAATGAAAATGAATACAAATGAAAATATTTTTTTTTAATTGGATGTGTTGGCGCATATAGGGAGGATTGAATCTCCCATAATGCCATATTTAAAGCATCCCAGAATGCACCTGTGCTAAGCAGGAATCATAAAAATAGTTCTAACGTGAGAAGTTCACTAAATTAAACATTACAAATAGTATACTTTTGCCACTACATAGTTAATTGTGTTATTTAATAATTAGTTCACTATTATTCTAATGTTAAAAATAGTAATAATATAAAATGAGTAGGTGTGTCCAAACTGGTAGTATAAGTATACCTATTAAGCACACACCCACCTTTTAAAAAATATCATGACTTACATGTTGATAAGACCATGAGGCAAAAATGATCTTGAAAAAATCATATACAACGTATGCCATTATATTACTGGTATGTGTCATTTATAATGAGGTTTATGTATAAGTCACTTTAGCGTAAACCATATGCAGGAAATCACATTGCAATTAGGACAATCAAAACAAACTGAAAAGTAAAGCTCTTCATCACCTCCGATTACATGGTGACAGTGTCCTGCTGTTAAATGGTCACATCATGGTCCAGCTGTCAGTGCATCAGTTGTCACATCTCCTTCCAACACTGGCCACATGATTTTTATATCTGGCGATTAGTTTCTAGGAGTTTACTTTCACATGATTGACAGCCGACTTGCTTTAATGTGATGGCGTAAACATTAAGGAAGAGCCAGTGGACATGCACTCAAAGCAAAATACTTTGGATTGGAATTTTTCAATCCTTCTTCCACCAGCCTTAATCCAACAGCTAATTCAAAGACTGATTTGTTGGTTCAGGTGGGTTTGATTAGGTTTAAAGCGACAATGGGTCTCTGGTAGACTAAAAACCATTTGGAACTACAGTGAGTAATATCTGAACACAAGGAAATTATTTATTAACTATTATTTATAAGTATTTATAACCAAAAAATAAAGAAAACAGCAGCAAATGAAAACACCTTGTTTTATATACCATTTAAGTAAACAAAAAAATGACACAAACTTATATATATATATAAATAATAAACACACCTGAAACAGAAAATGCTTTTTTAGTTAGCAAAAAACAATGACATTTTTTTACAAAATTTAGGAAACGATAGTAAAGAAAAATAAACGCGTGTGTGTGTGTGTGTGTGTGCATGTATGTGTTGAAAAGTTGAAAAGCCACACCTCATAGTTTTGTTTGAGCCACATTCCTGTTCTCATTATAATCTTGTTGTAATTATAAATTTTCTAGAAGTGCCCTTCAAAACAGTAGTTAAATGGTGACATTAGTCATAAATGTGGTTCCCTTTCGGGGGAACTTGACATGCATCTGGTTTGACGCTATGGGAAACACCTTCAGTGTGACCGGTGTCTGAATCTCATGTCTAATCACGCCTAACATAACTGATCCACAGCGATGTCACCTGCAAGTATATTAGTGCACCTGTAGAGCATGTCATCAGCTTTTTGCCTTCAGGAGCCGCTTGCCTGTTGTTCTTGTGTCAAAGTACCAATGGACCCAGTTGGAAAGAACTTCAGCAAGTGTGTGCCTCTGTGTCAGAGGGTTCTGACAGCCAAGGACACAGTTAAATTATGTGTTGTGTACCTGGGGGAAGAACATGCATGCTCAGTTTTCGAGCTGAGTGAGCATATTGCAAGAGTTTCTCACAGAAGCTCCCCTCTAGTCTGACTGTCCGCCTGTGTGAGCCTGGAGAGACGCACCACGAATCCCATCTCTATGCCTGCTGAGACTGGGTGAAAGCTTATTTGCAGGGTTTGCAGGAGGAATCTTTCATCAGTGTCCTCTGATCTGTCAGATATCATCCTGCTGCCAGTGAGCCCAGATAAGCAGGATGTGACTAGGGAGGTAATTGTGGGTGAGCTTTACCAGCCTGCCTGCCCCATATAAGGAGGTGTTGCAGATCATGTCTCATGGGCGCAGGAAGCCAGCGACTGCTTGTGGCCTGCTCAACAAGTGATTCCTGGCTGGTCATGGCTGCTAAGCTTGCACATCTGTACAGATGGTGGTCAAGAAGTTCAGAGCAGCGAGGGTCCAGTCTCAGGCTTTTCAGAGTATATCCAGTGGAGGTCTAAGTCCCAATCTGATACCCTTATGCCTGGCCTGCCAATGTCTGAGGTCTGGGGTGGGGAAAGAAGCAGAGCATTGTAGCCCATGCTCTTCCTCCTCATTGGGCAGAATACAGGAGGGCGCAATGCTGGGAAAGGAGGCAAGATGCAGGCAGGCTGAGGCTCACAAGGGAATAAGGAAGTAGCCCAGTCTCATTCTCTCCTTCATGTAGTATTGCATAAACACATAAACAGGCCTTGAATATTGGAACAGTGATTATTATTCTGGTCTATTTAAAATCTTTGGCTACTCAAATGGTTCAGCAAGCAGCTTATTGTTACAATCACAATAGCAATAAAGGTTGTGCCACCCTGAATATTGGGGATCTGTTGGTAGGAACAGTAGTTTTGAGTGATTTTAGCTACCAGTCCGTTACCTATATACACCTCCTTGTGTATACAGTGTAAAAAATGTATAGTAGGCTTCTGTGTTTAGACAATGGTGGGGGTGTGTGCTGAGTAGCACCTTCAATATAAAAGGTCCTTGCTTCTTCCTAGAACTCGGTCAAAGGACAGCACTCGAGTGGCTAAGCCATTTATCTATAAGCTCCCCTCAAATGTCAGTCCTCAGGCTGTGTGTGTGTCTCTTTGGTCAGGCTGGCATAGCTATTGTTTGCATTAAGCTGACTCCGCAGCTGGCTCAGTGGCGCGTATTGCTAGTGTGCTGACACTAGCCTAGGAGATCAAACTTTGAGTCCCATGCTCTTTACCTACCTAAATGTCTATTGTGAATGTTTTTAAAAGGGTCTTTAGGCAGTGGCTCAAAAGATATCTTTTTGTCACTAGCAGTGGCCAAGTAGGGTGTTATTGTGTTATGCCTAGCGGATTGTGCTTCAACATGGACCATGTGGCGGCCGCTCTCCTCAAGTTCCCTCTCTCAGTTACGTATGTAATATTGGTTTCCCAAGAAAGGGAAAGAGACACTGCGTCTCATTGCCATGTCTCATGAGGTTACTCTTGAGGGTAGGAGGAGCTCAGCGGAGCCGGTGGGACGGAGTGACAAGGTGGAACCGGAGGAGTGTAGTCAAGAGGCTATGGCGGGACGACGACTGACCGAGGTGGCGTCGGAGGAACGAGAGAGCCGGTGGAGCTGGTGAACCGATGGTCGATGATGGAGACGAGGGAGCTGGAAGGCATGGAGGAGCTGAAGGGTCATAAGGCTGAGGAGGAGTCTGGGCATCGGAGGCAGGAAGTATAGCCAAGGGATCAACTGCGAGGATATAGTTGGTAGTTTACAGTCCAGCGGCGAGCCCACGACACTGCTGGTAAGCTAAAGGTGAGACGAGGGACTGGCCGACTCCAGCAACGTTAACAATGAGACCGGGGAAGACATAAGAGGAGGTGGGAGAGAGAGGTTAAGTGGGATTACTACATCCTCTGAACTTAAGCATAACAGTCTTTATACTTAAAGCCATTCTGTACTCACCCCCAGCGGTGGTGTCGTGGGCAGGGTCCTCCAGACTACCCTCGTGCTCCACTGGCAAGTCCACTGTTATTTCAGCTGCCACCGGCTCGTGCACCTGGTCAGACTTCTCCAGCTCTGGTTCCGGACCGATCCTTCTCTCGGTCGCGTCGAGCTCAGGCTGAATGTCCGCAGTCTGCCCAGGTGGCTGCTGTGTCTCGCGGGGTGATGGTCCCTGGGATCGAGATATGCCTCTCCTAACCTGAAGTCTGAAGTGGCCATCCTTAGGGCAAAGTTAACATACTCCTCAATAGTCCATGTGTAGTTAGGCACTACACATGGGGAACAATAACCCTGAATACAGGATCCAGCCCAAACCTAAAAATGGTCATTATAGCATGGTCTTCAATAGGTCAGTCGTAAACCTCCTCCAGAAAGTCTTGGACGTAAAAGTCCATTGGTCTCCCATTCTGGCATGGCCAGAAAAAAAAGAACAAAAAAACCCAGGGAAAAAACTAAACAAAGGAACCGCTGCTGTCCTGCTATGACACAGGAACCAAATAAACAAGAATATTTAATAAATGAAAAACAAAAGACAAACAAACACTAACCGTGGGTGATGTGGACAACAAAAGCAAACAGCAGCATGAAACAAAGAGAATACAAAAATACAAGAAACAATAGTAATCCAAGGTAAGGCAAATCGCAAATCCAAAGTACAAAGTACAAAAAGCCAGGAAACATACCAGAAGTCACATTCAACAATCACAGACAAACTTTACATACAAATGGGGAACTTAAATAGACAGACTAATCAAAGTGAACCAGGTGATGATGATTGAAAAACAGGAAGTAAAAACGGTAAAAAAAACTGAAACAGACAGAACACTTCAAAATAGGACTCCTAACAATTTGACTGTTATTGAATGAAAAAATAACATCCTATTTAAGGCATAGGTAATACTTCTTGCCACTGTGGGTCACAATGCTCATGTTTATGTTGACACAAGCCATTGCCACAAACACAACTTACTATGCTGTATTTATAATGTGCCAGAGTTTTTATAATGAGTTCACCTGCAGAGATAATTACACTTCTGTCTGATGTCGATGTTTGACGTCGTTTGGCCTTATAGGCTGGGGAAAAAGAGCAGTTAAGCTGTGTCCAAAATAGCCACCTATTTCTTTACATTTGAGGGGATAGACATTTTGTGGTGGTGTACAAAATTATAGTGGACTTTATCGAGTACATTCATTTAATCCCATAATGCACTGCAATACCGAGTGTACAACCAATGTACACTCAATGGATAGCTGCTACCAGGTCTTGGCAGGAAGTGACACTCATAGCTCTTCCGGCGCACTAGGGAATAGGGAATGAGGGGATTAGGGGCTATTTCAGACACAGTGTTAGTGTTCCATTTGGGACGATACTATACGCTTCTAAAATTCATAAACAAGATAGAAAAGTGGGCTACATAGTGTATAGTTGAAGTGAATCGTGTATACTCCATAATCTGGGATAAAAAAGTTCACTCAGAATTCAGAGATGACTATAAAAGATACCCAAGTATGAGAGTGCAGGTGTGTTCGACTTGAAGGGGGTTTGCGCAGCAATTGGTGTATGACATCAAAATACCACAAGATTAATTAGAGGACATATAGCTCTATATGCTTTTGAATCTCTCTTGTGGTGCCTTGGTGTCATACTCCGTTTTCTCTGTGCAGCAGCAGTGCTTCAAATCAAACACACGTTATCTCATGCACTGTCTGAAACCGCTGTCATCAACATGGTAGCTGCTCTAAATGCATAACATTGATCAATGTTCTTAAAGAGCCTACAAGTTTTGCCTACAAGTTTTGTGACTGGCAAACACGTGTGGGCCATTGGCACATTTTTATTGCCCTTAATAATCTGTGCTGGATGTACATTTTATGTGTAGTATTAATCGCATTTCATGCCAGTTGTTGTATACTATTGCAATTTAGGTATTTTGGAAAATCAAGATGTGCACGACTCCTGGTGTCTTCATTATCAAGGTGATAAATAAGTGTTGCTGAGGAACGTTAGTGTCCACAAATGTCTGTGGGCACTAACACATGTATAGACTGTACTAGAGATTTGCATGCACTAGGGGGAGAGAGAGAGGAGAGAGTTCTCTGCACACACAAGGTGGCGCGAGACAGAAATCTTTTCGTTAGAAAAGGTGTATGCAAAAGACACAGGCGTTGCATTTGTACACTCGCATTTGCTGGATTTAGATCTTTGGGAACTGTAGGTTTATGGCTGAATTAGGGTGATTTAAATGTTCGTCAATCGTGATACTCCCTTCTTTCTCGGCAGGCATATGCCCTTCGTATCGCGGTTTCTTCCAATAAGCACCAATGCATCCATGCACCCGCCTCTCTGCGCTCTCAAATAGATGGTGCAAGTAAAGATGTCCAAATCTTCTGCAGACCCTCTGTCTGGTGTAGAAAGCGCTTCTCAATCGCACTATTTCCAGGTAAGACTTTATACGGCATTTGTATATCATCTCGTAAATGGTTAATTTCTTACTACTTGTTGTCGGAGCAGTCATGCATTAAAGCAGAGCGCTTCATATATCTGCAGAGCGCTACACAATTTGGCTTTCTGATTTTGCCTTTAACGCGCTTTTTAATCAGACAGGCGCAGTTGCGTTTTAAATGAGCTGAGTCGAAATAATAAGACGTTATGATTCGCCTCTGCCATCCGCTAAAACTCCCAATTCCTCTTTATTCCGCCCTGAGATTTCCTACCGCAGCTAAGGCCTTGTGCTTCAGGCGAAGCATCTATAGGCATAATTTTCATTTGTTAATAATTGCTTTCTCTGTGTGCTTTTATTGTTTTATTTACCAAACAACTGCACATATACTTAATGAATCGCATGTATCCGAGTGGTAAATCTTCAGTCACTGGCAGATATTGGTTCTCACCTGTAGCCAACCCAAAGTCTTACTGTGCGTTCACATCCTCATCCCTAATACTTACTATGCATCCTGTACCAAAGGGACGTTCTTCTGACAAAAATGGTGATTGTTTTGCTTTGATGAGTTCTGTTGATCAGGTCAGGGGTTTCCTATGTACAATAGGTGCATCATTACATTTAGTTTTTGATGACTAATGCAAATATTATGTCAGTCAGTGTTTCATCTGAACTCATTGATAAAATTGCATTGCTTTCTTATTTACATGTTACATAACTTTATTAGTAGTTTCACTTAGTCACCACGTTTCCCATTTACTCGAAACCAATTTCCTGTACTGTGAACATTCCTCCGGCTCGCACTGTGTCAGCAGCTCCAGAAACAGTTACATATGCTGCCCTAGCCCAGTTTTCCAATATAAGTTAATAACACATGACTTATGGGAGCAGACAGCAAGAAAGAGCATCATGTTCTCCAAACCGGGTGTGTGTAGTGAAGCTATTAGAATGGAGTGACTGCTCTAATGTGAATGTCTCCGTGTAGTTACCACGGAAGTTGCCGAAGCGCAAGGGCCGTTTTAAGCGATCAGATGGGAGCACATCTTCTGACACCACATCCAGCTTCATCAAACGACAGGTAGGGCTCTGCTTAATTCTATCCATCTATTTATCTATCTATGTAATATATATATTTAATGTATATATATATACACACACACACACACATATATTTTATATTTTTAGTTGTGTTTATTGTTTAACATTTTTGAATAGTCACCGAGTTTGACTGACAGGTGCAATAGTGCAATAGCTGCAATAGTGTTACTACACATGGGTCTTATGTTTTCTAATACATGGATGTGTTACACCAAATGTTGTTGCACTTTTACTTCATTATTCTATATACTATATTATTCTTTATTATTGTATTTTTTATTCTATATTCAGAGTTTATTTATTATTTTATGTGCCTTATTGTATATTTCTCTTACATTTTTTTATTTTATAGTTTCTCAACTTTAGTTTATATAACTGTCCTGGCATTCACTGTGGACAAAGTCAGAATTTCATTGCACAGGGAAACCTGTTTCCTCACTGTGCATATGACAATAATTGCTTTGAATCTTGAATCTTTATTAATTTTCTTTAATAGACTCTAAAACTTAATTTAAATGTAATATAGTTAACATAAATTAGATTTTTAATATATTTTATATTTCATAATACAGTAGTGCATAAAATACTAAATATGTCTACCTGTATTAATACATAAAATATTTTAAAGCTGCACTCTGTAACTTTTTGCCTCTCTAACGCCATCTCTGTTTAAAACATAAAATAGCAGGTTACTTTACATACTTTTCTTTATGCATGTTGAAGTCAAATGAAGTCAAACTGACATTCCTCACAAAATCTGACCCAGCAGCTTAAATAAAAAATCATTATTATAAAACTTACTGTTTTGAATAAGGGTAAGATATGGAGACAGCACTGATCTGTCACGTACATGTTCTATCTTTGATTTTTGTTTATTTTTAACAGACAAAATTACGGATTGCAGTTTTAAAAAAAAAATTAAATTCATAATGTAAAACATTAATTAGGTGCAACATTAATAGAAAGTTTAACATTAAGTCAGTTTACCCTTAGTTTATCATAATTAATTACATTTTTTGTTTTAAACATTAAAAAATACCAAAGCTTGGAGATTACAGTAATTCAGATCTACTATTGACACAGTATTTCATCAATTATGTATCATGAAGTAAGCTTATGCTACACTATACTGGTAATATGTCCTACTGTACATTGTATGTACATTGTACAGTAATGTCCTGTTTTTTTGTGTCTTTTGGCAAGTTGAAAACATGGTTTGAAACTTGATCTGATATAACATTATACACAAAAGACAATGTGTGTTTATATTTATCTTTAATGAAAGATAACCTTTATTGTTATGTTGTTATATCATTTTAAAGCTGTAAAATTAAAATCTTTTGATTTTCACTTCATTGTTTTCCTCACTTTGTAAGTTGCTTTGGATAAAAGTGTCTGCTAAATGCCCACATGTAAATGTAACATTTGCCCTCTCTTTGATACTGCTGCAGATTGACAGGTGGCATTATGCACCAAATGCTATTATTAGTTTGAAAGACATACCTTGCATCTGTCCCTAAAACACAAGTCCCTTGTTTCTGAATTGCCATATACGTTCTCTGATTTCCTTCGAATTAATTAGTTTTGGCATTTAGCAGAAGCGTGTATTGTCTGAGATGTGTTATGTGTAACAGCTGTTTTTAGGTTTCAGGATGTACCTAATATGTCACTGTCTTATTTGGTGCTGTAATTTAAAATGTAGCCACTAGGTGGAAGCACTTACCTGATGCTTCCGCAGCATCTTGCTACATGAAAAACCTTCAGTTTTTTAATTAATGTTTTCAGGTCAGTCAAGCCAACTGTAGCAGGGAGATTTGGTGTTATTTAAGAGAATCGTTTGAACTGTTGACAAGAAAAATACCAAAAGGGAAAAATAGGTTATGACAAGCTCACTTGAAGCTGAATTTCTCAGTGGCACCCTTCAGCATCTGTGTCAGCCTCCTTACATCAATTAATTTCTTCTGTAATGAGTGACCCAAATTCTTCAGTTTGTTCTGCCATATAAGCTCATTTGTTCTGATATTCAGCCTGTGAAATGTGACTTCTACTCTAAATTCTTCTATCATGTATTCATAAGACAGAAAACACATTTATAGACAAGCACACTGTCGATCTTTGAGTATAGATGAGGTTTTGTGCTAATCTGTGACAGAATTAAAAAGAGAGACTGCTGAGCGCTACTACAGACGTAGTATGTGGTTTAAAAACATACTAAATTGTGTTTTTATTTTTAAATAAAAAATGCCAAGAGTTTTCTGTGAGCACTAGGTTTAGGGGCGGGGTTAGGGGAAGTGGATAGAAAGTTTGATTAACTCAATTTAAAAATCACTACGCTTATGGAGAGTCCCTGTAAACCATATATGCAAGTGTGTGTGTGTGTAGCAAGAAAAGATGACATATTGAGCTGGGTTGTTAATTTTCATGACCAGGAGGTCAGGCAGTTTCAATTTTCTCCCAAAATACCACAAGCCCTAAAATATTAAAATATTAATTGAGCTCATTTGGTGAGTCTGCTGCTGGATGTTAAATCATCATACTTTGTATGTTCATAATATTTGACTCATACTTTGCAGAGGGAGGTCCTGAAAATAAGTCTGTAATGGAAGCCTTACATTTATAAAGGCCTGTTTTGTTTGTTATATTATTTGTGCATAGTATATTAATGTTGCATAACACAGATTGATTGTTCTTTATGACACAGCTTCAAATCAGATAAATCAGATCATCAGATCTAGGCATTTAAATCCAGGTTAAAGCTGCAATCTGTAACTTTTGCCTCTCTGTTGCCACCTCTGTTTGAAATATAAACTTGCAGGTTACTTTTACTATGTACCTTTATTTATGTACGTTTAAGTCAGACTGACATTTCCCGCAAAATCTGACCCTGCAGCTCAAATTACAAATCATTATTTTAAACTTACCATTGTGAATCAGGTTAAGGTAAGGAGACACTGAACTGTCATGTACTTGCTCAATAACTCAATACATTTTTTTAAGCAAAATAAATTGCAGATAGCAGCTTTTGGGTAAAAGAAGTTGTTTGATGCAGGTCCTACTGAAAGTATGTGATGTGCATGCTGCCATCTAGGTCTGGCTCAGTGGGTTTTTAACCAATTATTGAGACGTGATTATGACAAAATAACATACTGAGAACGCCGATGGCAATGGACAAGACAATCTCCCTCACTAGCAACTACCCTGGCAAATCTAATCAGCCAGACCTTGATCCCCTGTTCTGAGCTGCATACTGTAGTGTCCCCCACATACTGTAGCAGCATTGTCTCAACCAATGAGTTTGGGGAGGCGGGGTTCACCTTTGTGTAAACAGTAGGAAACAGGAGATTTTGGTGTTGCTAGTGGTGCAGAAATGTTTACACGTCAGTTTTATGTTGAAAGTCATGGGGAAATATGACTGGGACCAGTGGAACCAGGCATATAGTAAATTGTTTTTATATTGTATTTTAAAGATACCTAAAGTAATTGACTGGTATAAACTTGAATTCATTGTAAATTATTTCAAATCTCAAGTACAGTTTTTTTGGGCCAGATAAAGTCTTAAAAGAAAAGACTTTGTTTCTCTGTGTTTTTGACTGCAGCTGAATCAGATGCTGCTGAGAAAGTAGTTTGACGCTGCTTGCAAGGCTGTGTCTCTGCTGTTGTTTCCTCACACTGACTTACTGAAATCTTGCCCCTGACTCGGGTGGGGTTGCCTGGCTGGATTGTGACTCACTTCTGCAGGAGAAACTGGCATTTACCTGCTGCTGTACAGCAGATCTATTTCAAGACTCTATCCAAACCCATCTGTTTGAAAACTTATCCCACATGAGTCTCATGCACACAGACCATGGCAACCTTTTTTAAACATCCTTTGCCTTGTTTGTCATCATGTTTTTTGTCTTTTTGTCTATATTCTGTCCATCTTTAAAGAAATATGAGAATCTTTTTGTAGCACACTCAATAATTAGGATTTTTTTAACAAATGTCTTGAGGCTAAGTAAGATATTAATGATTTTGTAGCTATAAATTAAGCATTTTTAAATTAGCCATTACGATTTTTAGCCGTAGTATTAGTTTTGTGATGCCTTCCTGTTGAGCTGAGCTTTGGGTTTGAGCTCCCTTCGAGGACAGCAAGCCAAATTTCATTTGTTTAAATTATTGTTATTAATTATTATTAATAATTATTAATTATTATTTGTTTAACTATTCAAACTGAATGGTCAGGTAAACTTGTAAACCTCGCTTGCTAAAATAGTGTAAGAGTTGCTACAGTATGTTTCTGTAAATCAGTTTCAGTAAAGTTTATCTGCGTATATTGCTCAACCCTATTCAACACTAAAACGTAATGAATTAATACCATGTTTTTTTACTTTAACATGGCTTTGTTCTGTGTTTTGCTGTTTTTACATATATCTTGGTATTACTACCAATAACAGTGATTACCAATACCATGATATAAGATAAATTCGCCATGCTACCATCTAAAACCATCAGTGTACCATCACAGTATTGTTTGTAAGGTAGGACAATGAACAAATAGACACTGAGCTTATGACCGAGATTACATAATGGGATCAGTAAAGAGCTGTTCACACTGTATGTCCCTCAGATCCTCCCACTGAAGAGCCTTTCATTATGCTGTAGGAAAGGCAAGAATGAGTGACCTGTGTAAACCATTAACTCTATAACATCCATCTGAACAGCTATTGCATAACAAACTTTCGGGTACTTCAGCTCTGTGCCCCTGTTTGGCCATGAATCTGTATCATCAAGTGCTGCATTTGCCACTGACTTCTAAAACTTTTCATTATTCTTACAGCACACAGAACTGTGTTTTTGGGGCATATATATATATACAGTGCTGCTTAAAAGTTTGTGAACCCTTCAGACATGATTAGGTTTTGTGTAAAAAGAAAAAAGAATAACCTAATCAAATGTACATCCAAAACCCAATTTGTGAAGCAGACTTCCAAATAATGGACACAAACAAACAAACAAAAAAATTGTCATTATTTATTAAACACAGGAGAACATGTTTTGAAGTACAGAAGACAAAAATGTCAAATAGGTTTTGAATAACATGAGAGTGAGCAAATAATGGGAAAAAATCATTTTTGGGTGAACACCCCTTTAAGCTAGAAGCTTTAGCTAATATTTGTAGGCATTGCAGGTTTTCTTGTGCTAAATTTGGCATATAGTCAGTGTGTAAACATGACTTGTTCCAAAATAAACGGATCAGCCTAATATTAGACTGGATACACAAACACAAGAGAGAGAGAGAGGTTGATGATGTGATGTTATTGAGATGAATAAGGGGGCGGAGTCTGTGATGGAGATAATGTTGGAGTTCAGAGAAACTGTACGTACAGTAGATTTGCAAACACATTTTGATGGAAAGACATGAACATATAGAAAACACTAAACATTTAGAGACAAGGTAAATATCCAATTTATTTTCTTTTGTTATGGCTGTAGATTGTTAAGGATGATGTTGATTGTGACACTGTTGATTTGAATGTCTCTGTTATTAAAGTAATGTGAGCTGTACATTAACGGCTTCATGTTTAATGTGGGATATATGACTGTATCTAGTCTTTCTGGTTTGACCGGAACAAACTCTTTTTATTTTGCCGGCAGTTAGAATGACATTGCCTCGTTTCTGTTGGGATGTGTTTTTCCAACCCAGCTGAGCCCTGCTGATTAATGGTGTAAATTTCACGAAACCTGTCAAGAATGTGTGCATTTTCTTCAAATTATTACTGCCATTAGGATTAGAATGTGCAAATTTAGAAATGTCCATTATTGTAATGCATGTATAATGAGGCGTAGTGTTTGTTGTACTGCCTTTATTAGTGTTCATTCATACTCATACGTTGCATCCAAACAAGTTGATTATTAATACTGTATTACAGTAACGGAAGCAAATGTGCTATGTTAACATAACTACTTTCTTTTGATTTTGGAGTGAAATATGGCCCATGTTATTTGAGAGATGCACCCAGTGAGCAAATTGAAAGTTTTAATAAATCGTTATGTATCTGACAGACACACTTAACTGAACACACACACTCCCACACAATTAAATCATATTATGAATATTATGAAAGACTCGTTCTTTTTATCGCTTTATAAAGAAAACAGATGATTCTAGCATTGTTTTATTCACAAGGAAAGAGTATGCAATGCTGAGATGTAAGGGAAGCTTCAGATATCAGTGTAGGGTGTGCAGCCATGAGCTCTCTGTTGAAATTCATTGCATTAATAATGGATGGCAAATGGCCACTCTGACGGTTCACAAACGGTGGTAACATCATTAAGGATCACTTAGCAGAAGCACTTCTCATGCTTGTGCTGCACACAGACCAGAACACAGGGAGGGGTGATGTGTGCAATATGGCCGCTAGACTGCTGCATGAGTTTCAGTTCTGTCTTTCCTTTGGGAACCAGGAGAAGTCTGTCACCTTGTATATGTGTTTCTGTGTGTGTGTTGTCCTAGAGAACTCAGTTTTCTTGCATCAGTGGTATTGTTCCTGATGGCAACAGATCTGGATGTCCAGTGGCCAATATATATTCACTGTACTGTATGTCATATAAGCTGTGTCATGATGTATATGTGATATGTACTACAATTTAAGTATTTCAATTAAGATTTTTAAAGTCACCTGGTAGTTGTAAATTTTATTACTTAAAACTCATCCTTGATCGTCCAAATGACATGTTTTAATGTTTTTCCCTGTAAAAATAAATTCTTCATGCCTTAAAATAGCTTGAAGGGAAATCTCTATTCGTACTTAATGTAGAATATGCGAATGGATGAACATGCAAATTAGGTCCAGCGCACCCTCATTGACATGTTTGTGACATAGAAAACAGGTGATTTTCAAACTGCATTTTAAACTACAGTTTTGAGGCGAAAATAATGTGTTGAGAAAATAATGGTGTTTACAAATGAATTTGCACATGGTTTAATTTAAAGCATATTGAAAACACCACATAGAACCAGACCTAACTCTTATCACAGGGAGTCCTTAGCACAATATTCATTCATATTTTACGACAAATATGTGAAAACTAGTTGTGTGTTATCCTTTCATATCCATATAGTACTGAATGTTTGAAACTAATACAAGAGACCCATCAACAAGAGAGAGAGTCTGAGCTAAGTTTATGACATTGTTGAGATCTCTAGTGGAGACAAAAGTGAGATTTCCAAGTCTTTTCCTCAAGAGAAATATCTCAGACACAGAGACCTAAGCAAAAGTTTCCTTTTTCTTTCCCAACTGAGATATTACAGAGATCTCATGTGTGGTTTTTCTTTCTCGTGAGAATAGAATTTAATAGTAAGTCAACACCATAACATCATAAAAGTGTTTGTGTGTGTGTGATGGTTACTGCAGTAATAGAGCAGTGATGTGAGGTTAGAGAAATATTATCTAACACACAGAGCCATCTGAGATAATTAGCTCACACTTTGCTTGTTATTTTACATTTCACAACTGCAGAGATCTATCTCTCGCTCTGTGTGTGTGAGTGAGTGTGCTTACAGATTGGTAATTATAAACGAGGAGGGAATTTTTGAATAGAAGTAAGAAATTTTGATGGAAATTGTTAATCTGTGTTAATTTGGATTTTGACTTTTAAATGTTGTTTGTTTAATGTGCAAATATCACCAGAGACATGCTTTCCTGCAGCATTTTTGAGCATCATGGGACATGGGTTTCTCTCCATACCTGTCTCTCTCTCTCTGCTCCCTCCCCTGTGTACGGCTCGCTTTGTTTGAGGCTGTTATTTGGAGCTGACAGAATCAGGACTAAGATTCAAATATAGGAGGAAGCTATGTGTCTATGGCCTCACCAAGCAGAAGACATTTCTCTCACCAGCCACAAACGTCCCATTTTCTCCTCCATTTCTTCATTTAACAACATTTTCACCCAACATTTTTTATTCTAACACTCTTCTTTGCCCACATTCCTCTCTCTCTCTGTTGCACATTCTCGTGCAAGAAAACAGTAAACAGCCACATTACAATAAACATCTTTGTAATCAATCTACTAATAACATTACCTAAACATCCTCAACAAAATCAATCTACTTACGATCAGTCAAACGAATTATTAATATTTGTATTTATTTGTAAATATTAATTCAAGATACAAAATATGGATGAAATGTATTTCTTTTACAGCATTGGTAATTTTTGTGTCTTATTTTAAGCATTAAGCTTGAATCTATGGAGATTACACAAGAAGAGGGAGGTGATCTGTGCACTGTAAGTGGAAACAAGAGACAGGGGGAGGTTGGGGTTTGTGCTATATTTGGTGTTGCAGTGAAGGCGGGTGTGGGCGCGAACCGAGATTCATCTGCCACTAGAGGCTTGTAGAGAAAGAGGGTGGGGGTAAACATCTGCACACAGCAGAGTTGGGGGCTCGGATACGGGTGGAAAAAGGTGCTATGGAAAGTTCCTCTCTTTTCAAAAACAATGATAATGTCATAATGGTAGACGATGCTGTAGATGAAATTTGAATAAAAAAGTGATAGTGATGCACGGATTGTGAGCAACCCACATTTGCTTTGTGACCATTGTAGCATTTATTTACATAATTAGTGTCTTGCTTAGTAAAGTATCACTGCTGATATTGCTCAAACATTTTTGGATAGTAATTTAAATAAAAATATACTTTATGGTATACAGCTGCCAATATGTAGATGTGTTACCTGAGAATCAAACCCACAAGTTTGGCTTTGTTAGTGTCATAATAGACATACTTGGCAACGCCTTGGAAACACCCTAACACTGTGATAATAAGTTTTATACATTGTTATTATTTATACATTATTTATACATTTTTAAAATTCTGCTTTAAATAAACCTTTATTTTTATCTGTGTAGCCGGTCCACCAATGAAAATAAATCTATATTAATGTATAGTTCTCAACATGCTCACTTATGTTTTGGTTTTGAGGAAGATTAAGTACTTAGACATCAGAGATGACACGGCTCACAATGAAAGCGCCGAATCAGCAACAGCAAGCCTTCTGTTTGGAGCCAGAGAGAGACTTATATGCTAATATCTGCACTTTCTCCCTTTCTACTCTCGCCCATTGTGAATAATACAGTAGATAAGAAGAGTGTGTGTGTGTTTTACCTCATGATTTTTCAATGTGTTTTTGTTCAGACAATGCGATTGTACACAGTGTAGACAGGTCTGGTTGTGGCTGTTTAGTTAATAGAGCCCTGCTTTGATTGTGTTGTCCATTCATGATAATTGATAATCGTGTCTGTTTAGTAGAGGTAACCCAATATATTGGTGAGGGCGATTAAATTGGCCAAAATACAGCCATTTGGAGATAATTAGCTGATACCTGCTGATTGGCAGTTTAAAGGCATCAGTTATAAAAATCTACAAACAGCCTTGTTAACATTTAAATACGTAGTTTCTATGTGTAAATATTTTCAGTGAATTTTAAGTGTATAATATACAATAAATAAAGCAATAGTTTACTCAATAGCAATAGTTCCAAGGATTGAAAATTAACAAAATACTCAGCCTCATTTATTCCAACCCATATGAATTTCTTTAGTGGAATACGATAAGAGATGTAACAAAGAATGACTCTAGCAGCTTCATTCCCTGTCAATCCCTGTAATTCTGTGTCACACCTCCTTTAGTGTTCTGCGGAATAAAGTCATACAGAACAACATGGGGATGAGTAAATGTACATAGTTTACGTTATTCTATGAATGGCCCCTTTAGTTGCATATAATAAGTATCATTTTAAATGAAGCAATTTTGTGATAGTGTTTTATTCACTATCATTAAATAGTATTATGTATATATTTGTATTATATTGGCTACCCTGGCTACCCAAAAGCATATTGGTTAACTGCTATATGCTGTTACTTTAGTTTAAAAAATAATATTACAAAATTAAGAAGTATTACTATGACGACTTTGGAATATCGGCAATGATGCTGCTGTCTTGATGATGGAATCATGGTGGAAAGAGGAAGTGCTGACACAGGTCTTCAGAATAGAGTTGGACACAGTCGAGTATCTGAGGGTGATGAAGCTTTGTAATGGATTTGAAGCTTCCTTCTTATCCACACAGTAAAAGTCAGTCGTTTTTTTCTTTTTTCCTCCAACTCATTTTTCTGTTTACCCAACGTTCCCTCCATTTTTCTTCCTTCTAACAGCTTGTACCGCCTGCTTGCTTTTTCATTTGTCTTCTGTATTCCATACTCTCTCTCCCTCTCTCTGTCTCTTGTCCACCCTCCCTGCTGTGTGAGGTTCCTGTAGCAGTCATGACTGCCCTGTTTTGGGTATTGAATCTCTGTTGTTCACTGCTGCTACTGAGCCGCAGCGGATCGTTCTGGCCGGTCAAAGTGGACCATTGAAGGGCCACCAGGCACAGGACAATGCTTTAAAAGAGGACTAAAGTCTCTGAATCTCTCTCCTGCTCAGAGAGAATGGGATTGTATTAACCACACTGCACTAAACATTGTCCTGAGGAAGGTAAGAGCAATATTCCTGGTTGTGATTTTGTAAAGTGATAGTTTGTGAAAATAAATTAATTTGCAAGTAATGAGGTTTTTTGTTCGTGACACTGTTGACATTTGTGGGGTGTTTGGTCTGGAAACAAGCTTTCTAAAGCTTGATTTTACATTGATATTACTGTTGTTTTATATATAGATGTCTGTATATCTTTAAACTGCAGAATTTCGATTGGTTTCTCATTAGGGAAGTGATGTTTTCTGTGTTATGTGCAGCCTCAGACTCACTGCTCCAGTGCTGTAGTAATCTGTCACTGTCTGGGAGGCAAAACATATGAAATCTTAGTGTGTTAGGATGTAGGCCACAGAGAGAACGCAGACAGCAGACAGTGTATTTAATGATTTTGATGAATTACAAACATAATTACATGATATTCAGTATCTGTTGTTTCTCTATGCTACTTGGGAAGTTGCCTGTTTGTTTGTTTGAAACCTGTGGTGTCCAGGATTGAACAGAACCGTAACATGTACAGTATTGTACAATCTAAAGGAAAATGCATCTGATGACTCATTTACGCATTGCTGCTTGTCGGTACAGGAAATAGAACATGGTTTTTTAAGACATATTTCCTGTTAGCCCTAATGAAGAATAGAAACAAGAATGCTGTTTTCACATAGCACAGAATTTTCTAGCAATGTCCTGGTTTCCGCTGGTTACTCTAATATTTTAATATTGTAGATTGTTCAGTAATTAATGCTGTGCTGTTATTGCTGTGGTAGATGTGTGGTGTTATTTGAAGTATTCTTCATTCAGTAGCAATCTTATACAAGTACCATAGTGTTACCATCGGATACCGCACTGTACCATGGTACTGACACAATGTCGTATTGGAAGGCAAAGAAACTGAAACTTTGTGTTTGAATGTTGTGTTGGAAGGCAAAGAAACTGAAACTATTTAAATTTTTGTCTTCTTTTGTTACTGTGCACAGATTTCTACACGTTTTTGAGAAATAGGCTACCCATATAAAGTTAAACTTACGTTTTGTTTGTTGAACTTTTGTTATATGTTACCACGTTTGTTTAGACCCTTACGTAAACTATAAATTCGTATAGTTTCTTATGTCACTAAATTATTAAAGAGTTTTCATGAACAAAGTTTTCGTTCAATGGTTTGCAGTCTAAAATCGTTTTGTTTTCTTTATATTCTGCTCAATATCTTTTATTTCAGCTGTAATATCTTTTATGGTGACTGATGAATGAATGTTATGACTTAGCTAAGCTATGTTTACACTACAAGTCATGGGCCATTTTTCACGTTTCCATTTCTCTATTTTGCCGAACCCTCTTAGCTTACTTTATTCCCTGTCCTGCAGGGTTCAGCCGATTCATACACGAGCAGACCTTCGGATTCCGACCTGTCAGCGGAGGAGGACCGCGAGGCGTATCGGCGCGAAGCCGAACGCCAGGCCCAGCTGCAGCTCGAGAGAGCCAAGGTTCTCAAACCCTGCTCTAATGAGCTTTAGACTATTTTTTGCACTATGGGCAGTACCAAAGTGTCAGTCTAAAACAGAATGCATGTACCTTAAAAGGACAGTGGTTAAGCTGTACTACATACACAACAATTCAAAGCATTCAGGCCAATATTTTAAACAATAACTAGATAACTTTGATACTGTCTTAGCATAAAATTAGCCATAGAATTGTAGTATGCAGAATTATATACACTTTTTAAAAAAGCTAATAAGTATTTTTGTCTTACAACATTTACTTCAGAAGTTGTGTGAGATAATAAGACTTAATAAGATAATAAAACATGAGTTTTGAGAGACATGAACAATATATGCAAATGCAATATCAGATGCAATTTTACTTTTCAAGTAAATTGAGCTTGTTACAAGGATTTTTAGATATTCTTAACACAAAAGTGCAACGTTTTGTTTGTTCTGGCAGTGCAAACCTGTAGCGTTCGCAGTGAAGACGAATGTGAATTATTGTGGGGCTCTCGATGAAGACTGTCCTGTACAGGGTGCTGCCATAAACTTCGAAGCCAAAGACTTTCTGCACATCAAAGAGGTCATTTCAAACGAACATTGCATTCAAACATCAGCTAGGTCAGTTATCTAATGCTTGCATATAATTGCTTTGTGTGTTGCAGAAGTACAATAATGACTGGTGGATTGGAAGGCTGGTGAAGGAGGGGGCAGATATCAGCTTCATTCCCAGCCCTCTCCGACTGGAGGCCATGAGACTCAAACAGGAGCAAAAACAGAGGTCTCTGTCTCACCACATGTTCCTAGCTTCACTACTGAGCAAATTTCTGTCCATCCAGATCAGTTTGCCTGATTAGACCAGGCATACTGTTAGACCATTCACAGACCCTCATATGCACACTGCAAACTTCAGAAAATAATAACCTCTGATTTGATTGGATGGCTAGTTGTTGCACAACTTTTACTGGTCCTTGTGCACAGGTTTTTTAAAAAGAAAACAAATTACAGTATATAATACAAAGTACCAGGCTATTAGAGCTCTAAAACAACCTTCAGCAAAGTTTGCAAGGTATATGGCATTAAATCTTTGAAATATATTTAGGATTTTTTGAAAAGTAAGTAGCAAGTAATTGTATAACCAACTTTACTTTGGTTGGTTGTTCTGTATGTTCGCCCAAAAAGTCTGACCCTGCAAAGACAACAATACATGAATCAAAGATTGTATTTAGTTTAAGAAAATCAGTCATTTTGGGAATGTTCAGATAACTTCCCAGCACTGTAAAGGTATGTGGTATCAGCAGCTCTGTAAATGTGTTTTCTTGTCCCTGAAGGAAAAGTGGTAACTCCTCAAGCTTGGGCGACATGGTATCAGGAGGTTGGAGATCCACACCGCCTTCTGCAGGTAAGAGTGAGTATGACAAAGCCTGTGTGACATGCTGCTTTACAGGGGATGGGGGAATGCTGCCTCAAATGAGCAAAATATCAGTAGGGCTGAAGCAGATCAGTGAGTTTGTTCTTCCCCTGCATTTGGTCTCGTACTTTTCACCTCTTTTTAATGTAATGCATGACAACGTATAAATTTGTAAACCTGTATAGATTTCTTTGTTCTGTCGAACACAAAGGTAGAAATTTTAAAGAATGTTTGTATCAAAACAGTTTTGGGGTTTTAATAGTATTTTTTTTCTACTATGGAAGTCAATGGTGCTTAAAAACTGGTTTGGTTTCGGTAAACTGTCCCATTAAGCTTCAGTTGTCAAATGCCATAAGATAACACCCACCTACAGTTTGAACTGCAGGGTACAGTAATATGTAAGCAGTTCCCCTTAACCCAGATATTTTGAAAACTGATTTATGTTTTGATTTGTGTTCTCTCATTTTAAAAGCCAAACAGAAGCTAAAGCAGGTAGGTGTGTTAAAGTAGCCATTGTTAGTGTTTAGTCATTCCTTGTGATTGTTTAGACAGTATGTAACACTTTTTACAACATGATTTATTGTGATATCCTAACAAGGCCAGAGGAGCCTCTTATGGATTTTCTGCCTAAAACAGATAAGATTCCCAAAAGTACCCCAATGCCAAATGGGATTAAAGTCAGCATTTAACTGCCTGTTTATACAATGTGTGCATGTGTGTGCAGTGCAGACAATGTGTACAACGCTTAACAAATAAAGTCTTAAAGCTGCTGTAAACATTTTTTAAACACCATACATAGCATGTTCCTTTTCTAGTCACGCTTGCCTCTTTGACAGGCCTAGACTCAATCTGCTGGAGAATTTGGAGATGGTGTCGTGCAAGATTCAGTCCCCCCATAAAATCCAGTCCCCCTTGGACCCCATAGCGATTCTGGCTAAAAGAATTTATATTCCTGGCTAAAAGAACTTATAATGGGTACTCTGTTTAGTGCCTAATTAGTAATCTTACAAAATCTTTATGATATGCTATCTTAATTATGTAAATACATCAATAAATGAAATTTTATATTAATATAATATTAACATTACTAATAGCCTGAAAAAACCCTATTCTACATGCAGTCACAGAGATCAACATATGTGGTGTCAGATATCAAAATGCCCTATTTCCTTCAAATAATTATAAAAAACTGAGTAGCATAATGATGTTCAATTACAGGTAACTCCTCTATTATAGTACTAGTTATAGAATAGTATTAATTATTTCAGATAAACTGTATCCACATTATAAAGGACAAACCCCTGGGTGTGTTCTGTAGACCTATTTGGCAGCCTGTTTATTTTTGCAGCTGTCCATTTATAAGTGGTATAGGATTGGCTTAC
Organism: Botia kubotai; assembly: GCA_036877585.1. NCBI lineage: Eukaryota > Metazoa > Chordata > Actinopteri > Cypriniformes > Botiidae > Botia > Botia kubotai. Next base: position 7,426 of record JAZGTI010000299.1, on the reverse strand, counting down.
AGCAGCTTTAAATGATATCAGTGCATGACTTGATAGTACATAGAAAGATTGTAAGTTACCACTCTGTGCTATTACATTAATGATACTGCTTAAAATACAAGTGTGTACTTGATACTATAGTCATATGATTGATTCATCTGCAACAATGCTGCTTTTGCTTGTCTTAATCAGACTGAACACATTCCTCCTTATGATGTGGTACCATCCATGAGGCCTGTGGTTCTGGTGGGGCCTTCACTGAAGGGCTATGAGGTGAGAGCTAGAAATCATACATCCTTCTGTGTTACACACTACTAGAAGTGTTTCACTCTTATATATGCTGTCTCGTGTTCTTGTAGCTCAAATGGTAGAGTGTTGCATTAGAGTGCAAAAGGTTGTGGGTTTGATTCCTAGAGAACAAATGTATAATTGTCGCCTTGGATAAAGTGTCTTCCAATTGATGTAAGGTATGTTTGTTGACAGGTGACAGATATGATGCAGAAGGCTCTGTTTGATTTTCTCAAACATCGCTTTGATGGACGGTGAGTTTCAGAAGACATTTCATCGCCATCGGTTACAGCCAACTTTCCTTCACAACATTTTAGTACATTTAAGTTACAACTGGAAGATACATTGAAATTATTCAAATATTGCCACATGATTTAATGATTTAAATATATACCACAATATGCACATCACAATAGTTTGCAATAACTTCAAAGTTCTGTATAGTTAAAGTTTTAGAGCGATGCAAACTGATAATTTTCAGTTCTTAAAAATGTTTTAATCAAATTTAAATTGAATTTACAAATTATTTTGTGCCTGACATTGCATTACTTAGCAATATCATCAATTGTGTGGTCCTAATTTTGGTTTTACTGACAGGATCTCTATAACTCGAGTGACCGCTGACCTTTCTCTGGCCAAGAGATCAGTTCTCAACAAGAGGCCCATCATGGAAAGATCTAACACACGAACCAGTTTGGGTATGAACGTCATGCATTAAAGATACTCTGTAAACCCTTACACTTAAAAGACCACACCTGACTCATCATATGATTTTCTTTCTCTCTATTCTCTGTTCTCATGTTATGCTCATCTGTTTCTCATTTAGCGGAGGTACAGAGTGAGATTGAGAGGATTTTTGAGCTGGCTAAAACCCTTCAGCTAGTGGTTCTGGATGCAGACACCATCAACCATCCAGCACAGCTAGCTAAAACCTCACTAGCTCCCAT
>JAZGTI010000298.1:1389-69095 GCA_036877585.1 Botia kubotai | reverse complement strand
TTATGCTAATGTTTTTGTAAATGAACTCAGCATTGTTTTTGCAAATAAAACTTTTGAATTCCTTAATTTATTATTTCAACTTTATGAGTACAGTGCGTGTGTGTGTGGACCCCCTGAAATAGCAGTGGCCACCCCCTGGCCACCCCATGTAAAAAATTGTAGCTCCGCCACTGCAGCCACCCCATCTCACTGCTGCCTGCCTGCTGCCTCTATCCACATGTTTTGTTAAGATTTTCGTACAGTACAGGTCAACTTAATCAAGTGTGCCCTGACGTCTGCATAGTTTATTTAAACCTCACATTTCTAAGCTTAAATATGCAGAGTTTAAATAAGGATCTCTATAACAATGCAACAATAAATATTCCTCTTAGGTACCTAAACAATTAACATTAATACAAATTTATAGTTTATTATTTAATTGACTTGCACTACCACTGCAATGTAAATGCTATTTCAGACATGATGAAAATCAATATATTATATATTAGGCCAGCACAGGTCTCGGCCTATTTTTTTTATCCTGGCCCATCGTTGTCCCAGTGTCTTAATTAATCATGTTTTTTATAAATAGGAGTTGAACTGAGCAAAGGCCTACCTGTGTCCTCCGTTCTGATTTTCTTGCAGGGGTTTTCCTCCAAGTCTTCATCTGACATCTCCATTTCCTCTTCTCTTCGTATCCCCATGATCTCTTCACTGTGAGCATTTCTCAGCTCCTGACGGAGCACAATTTACAAATTAAACACACACACATCTCATTACTGACTTCTATCTGAGACCTTGAATAATTTAAGATTCAATTTTGCATGTGAACATTTCCTCTTCTGTGAGTTACAAAGGCACAGTTCCATTTGTTGTATAAATATGGCTGTAACATATGACAATCGCACATACGATCTAATATATTCAAATATGTAGTACAGATGTAGAATACGTAATTCACATATAAATGAAATATTTTTCTACAGTTTTTCTCTTATTATTTTTCAGAATCTAACCTGCAAACCTCTGACAGAAGGAAAAAACATGCAGTGTTGGCAAGCCCTGGTGCTTGATTCCTCAAGCTAAAAACACAACCCCCAGGGAAAAGCAAGGCTGTCGTCTCAGTGCTGTGCAATAGTGAAAGTTGATTTGTCTACGTCTGAAAATGGAGGTTTAAAATCACATTACACAAACTTCCAAGCCCACTGATCCTCTGATAGCCATTATAGGGATCAGCACAAAGGACGTTTAATGCCACCACTGTGAAATCTTGCAGATCTGACTCTATAAGTGTGCTTAGTGATGCCACAGTCAGGAAAAGGGGGCCACAGTTGTGCTTCACTTATCAGTGAATGAAAACATTTTGTTCCTGCACTGTGTTTCCTAATCTTTCTTTTGCTTCTTTAAAGCTTTAATATCAGTGTAATACAACATTTACATTTACATTTAGGCATTTGGCAGACGCTTTTATCCAAAGCGACTTACATTGCATTGTACTATACATTGATCGTTATACATTGAGTATGTGCAATCCCTGGGATCGAACCCATGACCTTGGCGTTGTTAACGCCATGCTCTAACCACTGAGCTACAGGAAAGCCTATTGTTCTAGATTGTTTATGATGACAGATTCTCTCCATTATTTCTACAACTTTATTTATATATCACAATATTTAAAGGGTTCGCACACCTTTTAACCAATGACTTTCCATGATTTTTTTTAGTAATTTATGATTACTTAAAGATTGTTAAAATTGTTTTATTGAGATTGTACCCAAAAAAGTGAAGAATGGGACATTAGTTTTTCACAGCCTGAGTACTTTAAATAACAAAGGTGTCCAGATAAATTTTATTTACTTGTGTTTGTTGGTATTAAATACTGTTTGGGTTTGTTGGTATCAAACACCAGTAAATTTAATTTTGGTTAATTCTTATCTTAAGGCTAAATTCCCAATATCATTATATGTTTATAATAGTTGTTGGGCGACCGAAACAACATAAATGTACAGTCAAAAATCACATTTTCTTTAATGAATTTTAATTGAAAGACTAAACTTATCTGAGGTACTTGTCAACAGCAGGAAATAACACTGGAAGTATTACATTTTTTATGTTGTCAAAACTTGCAGGTATGTGTGTCAAGTTATGGGTTTAATCACAAACAGATTTTCAAAAATGCTTACCCTGAAAAATATTCACTAAAATAAAATCTGTGACAACTAGCCCCAGTCTCCTCTATTTAAGAGCTGATTCTAACTAGAAAAATTTATATTTTCTTTAGAAAATTCTACAATTGTTTAAGATTAATTTGTACAATTTTACATCATAATTTTGAAAATTCCCTGATATTTACATATTTTTATTTTGATTATGGATAAAAAGTAAAACAGATTTATCTAAATCTACAGTGACACATTATTTTCATGAAAAATGCTTGTATTCGCTAAAATACTCTTCACAGGGGTGGCATCCCAGCCAGTTCACTTCTCACAGCACCAAATTCACATCATGTCTTACCTCATGGCGACTGTGTACTGAAATGGAATCCTTTCATAGACTTGACTTACAGCAGTTAATCAATACAGTCTACATATATTTCAGGGGTTATGTTTCGGTCATCACATCACTGCTTGTGAGATGGCTGGAGGAAGGATTTCAGCTGGAGTAGGAGATTTTTATATTTCAAGGTTCATTGAGAATTCAGTTTGCACTAACATGAATTTTAAATACTGTACTGGTGATACTGGCCATATATGAATATGGAGATTTCATATTCAGAAGGTTCATTCCAGAGAATTTTGGGGTTTAATACCATTAAAGGCATATTATAAGTTAACATCCACCTCCTTTTCTCTTCCTCAAAGAGACTAATTTAAATTGAATGAGTTATTAACAATTAATTCAGGCTAATCACTGATGAGAATCATTATAATCCTGCCAGCATCTGTTGCCATGGTAGCAATGGTTCTTTGTAGGTGGTAATTTCAGGGAGAGCTCTGCAGCCTGAAAATGCAGAAGCAAAAAATCTGGTATATTTTGTTGGTGATGTTCTACAAGTTTTTACAACTAAAAGCCACAGAAACACGGCATATAAACAGCTGCCATGTCAGTGTACCGTGCAGAGCAGGGGTCTCAAACTCAAATCATCTGGGGACCACTAGCCATGTGGTGTTGCCCATTGGGTGCCAGTTGAACAGTGACAACAAAGCAAAAGTGTTTTCGATCATGACTTGTAACTACATACAGTTATTGGTGCAGTTAAACAGTTATCTTAAATTACCTAAGTTTTTTTGACAGATGCAAGCATGTAAACTTGTTTGTTTTTGTCACCCTGGCTACAACTGGGCATAAAAGTTTTGTTGTGTTTTAGGCCAGTAATAAGCCATACTAAAAAATATAATTATGTATTCTGTATTTACTGGGCTACAGTTCAACAATCTTTAAAGAACTCTATGATCCAACGAAAAGAAAAAAGGAAAATACATATTTAAGGGCAAATTCAGTCCACAGGCTTGTAGTTTGAGACACCTGATAGAGTCAAGCATGTCAAGAGGGGAGGAAAAATACCAACCTCACACTGTTTTCGCCAAATGTCTATGTTCTTGCGCTGCGCTTTTGAGAAATGGTCCCATGCCTTTTGTCTGGTGGCAGCGGTGAACACAGCCGTAATCTGCTCAACTTTGGTGGGTAAGGAAGTCAGACAAACAAGCCATTTATGTAGAGCTCAGCATCTGTGCCAACTAGAGCCAGACACATCAGGAACCTCACAACACTTTAGTGAGAGGCCCCTGATAGTGCCTGTTGTACTTACATCCCATTAGCTGCTGACTCAATTCCATAGGACTGGGGAAGGCAACAGTCTACAATGATGGATTTGCTAGTAATAAAGAATTGTTTGTTTCAAACAGTGATTGTATATTTGCCACTGGATATTCTACCCTCTTAAATCATATTTATAACAGTCCTGAAGTCATGATTTTATTGTACTAAAAAACTTTAGTTAGTTTATTTTTAGTTTAGTTTACATTGTGAGCATTCTAGTTTATATGTAACCTATAAAGATGACTTTAGAGCCATGTTAATGTCATCTGTGTTAATTGAAAAGAGTATTGATGTAGAAGATTTGCCAAACCGGGTTGGGTAGTCACTTTTAATACCTTCTGTTCCAAGCAATATGGATACATAGGCTTATATTTATTGTTAAACTATATTTTAAAGTGCCATACAACTCTAAAAATTTTAAAAAATGTATAAATGTTTTTTTAAAACTATAGTTTAACCCCTTTTTAGAGCAGCATATGTTTCCCACCAAGGTACCACTCTTTGTAAAAAGCACTCTTTTAAGGTATTTTGTATTTAACATTTATCATTTGTAAACTGTTGCCTGCTATTTATTAATTTGACCAAAGATGCCTACTGTTTAGTCAACACAAATTTTCCATAATCATTTTACTACAACTGACATAATGCAGGCTAAGACTGGCTAACATATGTTTTCATAATTTAGCATATTTTAGTATTTCATGCACATTGTTGAGAGAAGTAATCATTGAGTTTTCCTTTGTTTAATTTCTGTCAAGCTGCCAATTACAAATCAGGTCACATTTCCAAGCATATTCATTTAGGCAACCTGCATTCTTATACTCCTAGTTTGTGGAATATTGTTTTCTCATCTGTCCTGGCCATATAATGATGAGGGAGTCTGATGTTGGCCTACCTTTAAGTTAAGTTGAACACCTCCACATCTGCTATATGGTCAGAGTGCCTCCACTGAGACTGTACTTACCTAAGACCCTTCTATGGGCTTTGGCTACAGTCACACTGACTTAGGCAGCTACTACCGGTCTGAATGCTGAGCATACATCATATTCCCTACTGTACATTTTGGTATTCCCTGAGTGATTTCTGCATATGATATTCATCATTTACATTTTTATGCATTTGGCAGACGCTTTTATCCAAAGCGACTTACATTGCATTATACTATACATTGTTTCTGAGTATGTGCAAACGCCATGCTCTAGCCACTGAGCTACAGGAAAGCCCACAGGAATTTAGAGGACAAATGCAGAGAATGTGATGCATACATTTGAAGGAACACTTGGGCTCTGTTCCAAAAAGCTGTAAGCTGCATTGCTGTCTAAAGCCTACCCAGGCAGCTGCCTTCTGAAACTGAAATGTGCCCTCATAAGTGACTAGAAAAGTAATCTGTAATGCTCTATTTAAGCAGTATATTCCATAAGAATAGTGAGACATGGCTCACATTTAATATCAAAAGATTTTGACATTCATGTTGGTAAGATAATAGCATTATATTAAATAAAAAAAGCATAAAAAAACATAGGGCACAAAAAATGGATAAAATTCTTTTTGGTATTAAATAAACTATATTTATATTTAACATTTAACTCGCTTAGTTTGCCATCTTGGATACATTTTTTCACTTTTCACTGCATTATAGGATTATATTTTCTACAAATTATTCATCTGATGCTGCTTTAGCATTTAGCCAAAGGAGAAAAGAATGTCTTAGAACCTGTCGAAACAGCCATTATGTCGGGAGCTTGTCTGTGATGCCTTACAATTCTGCATACATAGGGCATCTCGCTTGGTTTTGGAACAGTGTGTTATGCTTTTGTCCTGCTTGGTAGTGTAGCATAACAATTGGCACTTATGAACATTTAGAAACACTCCTACTGGCAGAAGAGTGATATCAAGATCAGCACGAAAGGTCCAACAATCAGATCAGAGACTGAGCCCACTTAAGGACGGCTGTATCATCTTGCTCTGTACAAAGGATGTGTCGTTGTCATGGCAACACTAGATGAAAATCTCATAGTAACCAGTTGGGAAACAAACAGTGGATGTTATACAAGACAGGAGGTATCTTACATTGTGTGAGGATGGCAAGCAGGGAATTCTTAAAGTGTTCTTTGGCCAGTTCCATATCCTCCTCATGCTGGGCTTTCTCACTCATTAGGCGCCGCACATGGCTGTTGGTCGACTGTATCATGGAGTAGAAATGATTGGCTGAGCGGCGGTTCACCTCTCCTCTGTCTATCCACGTGAAGAGAACTGCCATTGCCTCACTGAACTTGTTGTCATCTGGAGGGATCAGGAAAATTATCATCTTCACTTCAGCTACTTTTACTATAGACTGCTGCTACAGTTATTATTCTGGCTTGACAAAGCCAGCTTACTGTTATTGTACAGTATAAACATTAGTTAGGGAAAATTCTGACTTAGCATGTAATATCTTGTCTAAATGACTGACAGTTAATGATGATGTGATGATTTGCCTGTCTGTCTGCATGCATGTCTTTTCCCAGAAAGCTCAAAAAGGCATACAAAACATCTTGCAAATGCCTTAGCAACCGCCAGGGAACCCTAACAACTACATACTGTAGTTTCAAAATTCAAATCTCTCTTCAACATGCTCATGTATTCATACTCAATACCTATAACCTCAGACATAAAAGAATATTCAAGGTTTGTCTTTGAATACTTACTTTATCTAGTTATTAAATGCAAATTTAAGAAGACAATTTTTTAAATTTAGGAGAACAGGACTCAAAATAGGCAAGAGTTGGCCTCAAACCCGTGTTGCCCACAAGCCACACACTGAACCAAGTACACTAACCACAAAGTCTCTTTCTGCATTGTCTATTTTTCTGTTGGGCAAGAACTTCATCTCATCAGACTGCTCAGTCACGGCTCTTGAATCAGTAACTGACCCTGCAATTTTCCTGTCTAAACATGAAGTGTAATTCCAGGCTAAGCAGCCGAGACACAAGGCGTTCAGTGTGGCCTCTCCCCGGCTTCAGTAATCTGCTCCCTATGGACCTGTGTGAAATGCATTACTGAAATTGGAAGAATAATTGAATTTTGCCACAAAGTCAGTGCAGTAGCTGGCTGCCAGTAAATTTGATCCCTACCTTAATGAGGATCCTGTACACAGCAACAACATCATTCCCTTCCATCTGTGCTCACCAGTGCACTTTTGACACACTGTTATTTCTTCATATCACCAGAGAAATGCCACTCATTTTAAGGCAATGATGATAATGGCATCACAAGAGATGTATCAATTATACCAAACCCCCATTTCAGGTCCTTAAAAATGTATGATAAACTATTTTAGCTCTTTTTCTTCAGTTAAATAAATGTTTCTCCTATTTGCAATTGGAGAGAATCCCAGGGGACCCTGGGCGTTTGACATCAATAGCAGGTATATTATTAAGATGGCACTGAAGCTTCCCAGCTAATTAAGGGAAATTGAATTCTCCTGGCCCTGAGGCAAAAATGCCATCTGACAAGAATAAAAATACTTTACATAGTCAAATAACCCTTCAGTGCCAATCTCACTTCTAATGAGAACTTGAAGAAATGCACATGTGTAATCTCTAAATTCTCCCCTAGAATTCCCAGGATTCGTTTTTTTGACCTCTCCATAACTCACACAGTACATGAGCTGCCACGTTACTGCCAATTCAGTCAGTGTCAGTTAGAAATATTTGATTTATTTTAAACAGCAGCCATTTTTATTTTTCTATAAGAGTATAATGCAGCAATGAGCATTCACTTGCCAGAAACATTAATCAGAGACTCTCTGAATGAATACCATATTAAAGTGTTTCCAAAGCAGCACAGGCATAAAGCAGCATAGATAAAGTGGGGAGAATGTTTTCATAAAAAGCTAAAGAAACACATAATTTGAGGATGGAGGAAATGTTAAATATACCGACTCTTATTTTGAAGTTTTCTGTTTGGTTCTGGTTTTTCCTGTTTTCACTCACTTCCTTTAATCATCATCACCTGTTTCACCTTGATTAGTAGCACTATTTAAGTTCCCCGTTTGGATGTTTAGTTTGTTGGTCATTGTATGTACTTTTCTCGTGTATGCCTTTGGTTTCTAGTTCCCTGTATGCCTTTGGTTTCTAGTTCCCTGTATGCCTTTGGACTACCTCGTTGAGCTACGCTGCTGTGCATCTGTTGTTTCTATTACTCTAATTTCAACGGTTAGGTGTTTGTATGTTTTTCTTTATTAAATATCTTTTGTTAGTATTCCCCTGTTTCGTTTCGTTTTTTATTATCATGGACCCGTGGCCTCGTCAAAATAGCAGAGACATGGAGGTGTATGTTCAAGAGTTCTTGGACTTCGCCTACGACTCCACATTTGGTGACCTCGTCTTAATGGAGGTACTGTGGTACGGCCTGAACGAGCTTCATCGCTTTGTCATGCCACGCACAACCATAGAGTGGACTCTAAAAGGCTACGTCAACTTTGCTCTATGGTTGTTGGGATCAAACCTCATTGGGGACAAAGCGGACTCCAGCCCCGTGTCATTAGATGTGGTCGTCATCAGCGCAGAACTCGACCAGTCATCACCCCGTGATGTGCACCAGCAGCATCACGGGTCCGCCTCCCTCCGGCTCCGCCTCGGTCAGTCGTCGTCCCGCCATCTCCTCTGGACTCTGAGCTTTTGGTTTCTAGTTCCCTGTATGCCTTTGGGCTACCTTGTTGAGCTACGCTGCTGTGCATCTGTTGTTGCCATTAATTTTAACAGTTAGGTGTTTGTATGTTTTTCTTTATTATCTTTTGTTAGTATTCCCGTGTTTCGCTCCTTAATCTCAGTCATCCTGTCGCCACAAACACTAATCGTAACAGGAAACACTACACAAGGTACACTGATATTTTGCAGCTCAATGTCACAAATACAAACAAATACTGTGACTGTATACTGTATGCCTAATCAGGAACTGCTACAGTAGTTGTAGTCACGAAGGTCTACAACATCTGGAAAAGATGGAATTAGAATTCCTAATTACCTCAATTAATGATTAATTAAATAATTAATTAAAATCAATTAATGACAGTTGTTCAATTGGCATGAGGTACATGACCTGCAGGCATTCCAGCCAATTCCCCGTGACAAACAGCCAGCCCCTAAAAGACATGTGACTACTTTGTCCTAACATGCTGACTGGCTAATAGAACAGTGCCAACCCCTCAACAATGATTTACAATCTTTAGCTGTGACATCAAAATAACATCAAAGGAAGTACACAGGTAATACATTGCAAATCCATTTCTGTTACAACATATACTAAAATATAATTCAATATTTGTTATTCACATGTTGCTTTCACACATATGTTCATTGGAAAAAAACAGCTACTTTTGAATTGCTTTCAATGAAGAAAGTTTTTGTAGCCACTATCATGTAGTTATAATATCCACCAGCAGGGGCAAATGATATACACTAACGAATCAAATTCTAACATTTATATAGAAATTAACTAAAAATTATATAGTGTTTAAATAATAATAATAAATAGAATTTAAAAAAAAGTTGGAGGCAACTGGATGCGAGGGATAAACAAACTGAGCCACCTGCTGCGAAATTGAGACAAATTTAAGATTATTTTTTCTAATGCCCTTTAGGTTTAATAAATATGTGAACCGATACGGATCTCGGGATGCAGCATGCAGGGAGAATGGGAAGTGCTTGACAGTGTGCTGTGATTGTTGATGAGGTGGCGGCTGCAGTCAAGTCCCATCACCTAAATGAAAGCAGTCTCTCCAGTGAGACGAGAGCTCTGAGAGGTTCATGGAAATGATGGCAGCCAAACACAGCCCAAGCGTTACTACCTTCCTGGTGCTGCTAGCTGTAATCAAATCACAGCATGAGCAAACAGCAGCTGTCTGCCAGAAAATTGCTTTGAAATTTAAAGAAAGATGAAAGGTGATGTTGCTAATAAGTGTGAATGTCAAACAGTGTGATGGATTGGACTTTGTGACGGAAAAACAGTGTGTGGTGCCTTGAAAATTATGATATATATAAATATGTAATATTTGTAATATAAATTGTGCATAATTTTAGCTCAAACCTCTCTAGACTCAGAAATAGAGATTGTTTAAACATATTTTTTTCCGGTCTGTCTGGGTAATTGTAAAATCAATTGCAGAGTACCTACATCCATATTTACATGCTATAAAATGAAACACAAATGGAAACATTTGCCTACAATTTTCTTCAAAGAAAATTATATTGTCAATAATAGAGTAATATTGTCTCCTTTTGAGTTTCATAGAAGATCCCAACATCTCACACATTTTCCAGGACACCAAATTCTGGCCACCAGCACCAAATTCTGAAGACCAAGTTATCTATGCTATTTCATCCATATGAATTGTACAGCTCAGTGCTCTTGCTTTTGCTATTGCCTTATTTTATTTAAACATCTGACACAAAGTTAAACTTAAAACAAAAATGAAAAAATGAAACAAAACTGAGAACTGCCTTAAGCACTTTGAGTTATAAAGCAACCAGAAAAGCAACAAAATCTTCCCCTGGGAATTTTTTTAAGCACATTTAAGCACCCTTAAAGCAAATTAAATCTATTTAGTCAACCTTGGAATCCCTTTTCAGAAGCCTGGCACTAAGCATTCATTTCATTGACAATCACTGGTCTCAATGAAACTAGCTAGAAACTAGATGAATGGAACTAGCTATTCATATAAACACATCAGTGCCACAGACTATCCAACAGCTGGGGCTGGTTGGTTAAAAGATGCAGACTAGAAAAGGATGATGACTCCTGGATAATATGACCCTTAAAACTATGTAGCTGCTCATTAATGTCTGGCACGTCATCAGAGGGCAGTCAAGAACAGCTGTAAAATGTCTGAAGAAAAGCAGACCTGACGGTGTAGGTCATTTTACCACACTCTGCCTTTATTACAGGAATAAAAGCTCTGCCTTGAAGCTTTTCCAAACAACCCAAATTTCTCTCTGTGCTACATTAACAATGACAAATCTGTGCTTTAAAGGCTAGATGAGATCATGGCACCAGAGTCTGTGGGAAAGCTTACCTTTCAATTTCTCAGCCAAAAGGGCTGCCTCGTGCTCCGAGTAGTGCATTATGGGAGGAGGTGAACAAGGTCTCAGCTGCTCCTCATGGATTTTCCGTCGATGCCGTTCTTCCCGTGCCAGTAATCTTTGCTTGCACTCCCACTCGTAAAAATCATCTCTCGCCTGAGCAAAATCTACATGAATACGACCTGAATCCTTTTTATCAGTGCTGGAGCCAATGCGCATTCGATAGCCTGCAACAACAAACATTAATCAACAAACAGAACTACCGTAATGCCATACTGCAAATGCATAATGTATGCATAATAGGAGACTACTGCCATATATTACAATGGCAGAGACACATATTCTTTCACATTCATTCATTCATTCATTCATTCATTCAATTATTTTTCCAATTATAAAAGCTATTGAAGATTGTATTATATATTACAATTTTTTATATTTCCTGTCCATTATTTCCTTTTGCCATGGAATGGATTTACACAATACCTGTCAACTATGAAGTTAAATGCCTAAATGTGTCTCAAAACAAGTGTATATCTTCCTCTGCTTCACAGATATCATCTTTGCTTCCATTACATGTAATAGCGGGTAGTTTTTAACGCGTGCTTTTTTTGGAATTATTTTAAAATTGATGCAGTGTCATCTGATCAGTCATTGTTCTATTCATCATTTTATTAACTTAGAAGATAACAGTGCAAATACAAGCATATAGACAATTATATTTACAGTCAGTATCACTAATGAATAAATGAAAGTCAGTATGTCTTATGAATAAATTTGCAGTATCATGTATTTATATATATCATGTACTGTACTTGCATACTATGCTTCAACTAGCATGGAATGCTGGCGTGCTATTGTCCAGGCATGGGAGAAAAGGTAAGTGTACACTGTACAAGTGATAATAAAGTGATAATCATGATAATCTTGTTACTAAGACATTTAGTAAAAAATGTGGATTACTAGCAGGATTTAATTTTTTTTTTAAAGAAATAAAGCACTATTGCCAGTGATTGATCCTGGCAAAGATCTAAATTGGTACTGTCTTCTAGAGCAGCAGTGGGCGTCGCCCCTGTGCTTAGCTCTCAGATGTGTGCTCCACTTGCTCATCTGTGACAGTTTCACTTGATTCCTCGGTTCTGCCACTCTTGTTGAAAGTGAATTTTTTATGTAGTGGAATTTTTCCAGGCAGCATCACTGACATGCACAGATGACACCTCTCCACACAACAATAACATTGCTTTGGTCTCTGGCTTATGGTTTAGTCAAGTGTGCTCAGACCATTTATACAGTTCCCAGCACAAGTCATTACATTGGCCACTACAGGAGGAAACCCTAACTGCATGGAAATTTCACCTTTATTTTCTCTTTATAGAATAACATGGCATTATTTTGTTGGCTTAACCCTGTAAGGCCCACTGTTGTAATATTACAACATCAGTTTTAGCTGTAAGAAAATACACATGCACATGATTTTTTCTCTTTAAGACCACATTTACTATTGTTCAGCCTTGCAATGTTATTTGATGGTAGGTTTTGTAAATAGGCCTGTTTACCTGGTCATGAACTCACACAACCTGTGGACTTGCCTTGAATCATGTTGTTTTACTGGACTGGATTGTTTTACTGAATCAACATTCAAGTTAGAAATTTGATTTTAATGAATTAATTATTATTTAATGATAGGTTCAAGTTGGATTAGGGAATTATTTGAGAATTTAAAAATATTTGTGTAACAATATTTGATACTATCTATATCTTATCATGTATAACATATACAGATGCATATACAAATGGGGAATATATGTAAATGGGGGCACAATAAGCTAGCCAGACAGTATTGTAAGAATGGCTGATTTCTGTGAAATGTGTGAATTCAATGCTTGGGATTAATTTGCATTAAAATAATTTAGCCTGGAAAATAATCAGTGTTTCTTTTTCTTTTTTTAGAAAGCTGAGAACTGCATTTGGGACTATTATAATTGAATATAGCTATGAATAGAGTAATGTTTTACTATGATTTTAAAGGTTTTCATTCAGTTCATCAGGTTTTGTAAATACAATCAATTATTTTTCATAAAAATATGATTTGTCTGATTATCATCATTGTGTAATTATTACGGTATAGGTATATAGGCTACTGTTATGGGGCTACATAAGCAATACACCCAGCAAATGAACCCTTGGATGTTCTCTATATTTATTCAGACAGTGAGATAAATCACTGAAATTCTGCTACCCAACATTTCCAATGTTGTAATGTTGCAACATTCCCATAAAAAAACTTGTAGAAACACTTATTTCTGCATTAGATGCCTCCTAAAACAACATATACAATGTGGTAAAAACTCACTGTTTTTTAGGTCTTTCAGGGATAAAACCTTAAAAACATGTAACACAAACACATTGCCTTCATTTTGTGGTACGTAGATTATAAGTTACTGATAATTTTTTAGTAAACTAGTGAAAACTAGTAAATTAGTGCTATAATTCATTATTGCTGATATCCCCACCAGTCTTAACCAGCTTGATCAACAAAATACACTTTTCACAAGCTATGATCTGCTGCAAACTGCATGGCTTTGCTGGTCCACCAGCCAGACCAGCACCAAATCATTATAAACCAGCCTGAACCAGCATTTAGATTCATGCTGATTTAAGACCTTTATTCTTTTTAGCAATGAGAGAAAATTCATGTTTTCTATTTCTATAGAACTGGAAATAAAAGTAAGAAGCACTTGTATTGTGTGTTTACATTGACACACCAGAGAGGTAGAGGGCCTTGTCCACCATGAACTCCTCACTAAAGCGAATGTGGCAGAAGTTTTTTTTGCTCTTGCGAATGGCGACAATCTCACCACACTGGTCAAACACTTCTTTAATTATCTCTTCAGTTGCATTTTCTGGAAGCCCACCAACGAAGACGGTCTTGCACCCTGGAGGTCTCTCTCTGGTGGAGGGAAGAGGAAGGTCTGCAAGATTCACATACAGTAAAGTCTGAGACTTGTTATTGCACTTACATTGTATGACTCAACATGACTTTGATCAAGTAAACTAATTGTTTTTCCATTCAGTTTGCTATTTAATACACTGGCTAATTTATATTAACACCACTAACTTACATATGGGGGTTTAAAATTCAGAGACCATATTAAAAATCCGGGATTCAAAATCTAAGACAGAACTAATCAGCAGGTTATAAGAAAACATTTTATTATAAATTATAAAAAATAAAAATAATTAATTTAAAGTCACAGCTGAAATAAAAATATTTAACATTCTGTAACCTTCTGTAACTTCTGCTATTCTAGGGTAAGTTTACATTTACAGTATTTAAAAACACATGCTCTACTCATCTCCTTCCCATTTTTCTTGCATTTTGGATTTAACAAACACTACCCTGTGCTCACTGTGATCCCAATAACCATAAAACAATTGACATAATGCTAAAGGACTTTCAATGGAACATATTACCTCACAGTTCTTGCAATTATGGGCTATACAAAAATGCACAGATTATACTTTATACATTTACAACAGATACATAAAGGTAAACTCCATTCATCCTCAATGCCGGCATCTACAGTCTTTAATATCTAAAAAATGGTGCTGTTGTTCTTACTGGGGTTCTGTGGAAACAATGTGCAGGTCTTGCAGTGGATGATTTCCTTGATTACAGGAAGTTCAGCTGAGACAGGGTGTGGAGGCACCAGACTGATCCCAGCAATCATGGGGTTGATTGGTGTGATGATCCCTAAGTTGGGGTCAAAACCTTGTATGCAGATGGAGTCTGAAGACAAAAAATAGAATAGTGGAAAGTTATAAATGTAGCCATTGATTTGCTACTTGAACCATCTGAGCAAAACCACATAGAAGCCAAAGAAATCAGACAAAAGCTGAAGATGGAGATGAGGGAAGAAACTCTCCACAGATGTGTGACATATTTTTCAGATATGGTAACCCATACCATATCTGTGTGACCTCTACATTTAACCCATCACTGGTGAGGAGTGAACACACACTGCAAGGTTATGATCATACACACACCCAGAGCAGTAGACAGCACATGGGGAGTAATCAGGGGTTAGGTGCCTTGCTTAAGGGGAATTCAGTTACTACCCCCCTAGAACTAGAATCGAACCAGCAACCTTCTGATGAGAAGCCTGACTCACCAACCAGTAGGCCACAACTGCCCTACAACAAAGCCATAGGCTTTACATATCACATAGAATATGGAATAACAAAGTATTTCGGTTTATACAGATGTGCACCACGAACAGTTTGGAGGAGTATTTTTTTACACTGTAGCCATTTGCACAATTTATATATAGAGCCATGTTTGATGACAGAGGCTGAGCATGTCTACAGTACTTAGTGTTGTTAATCTTACCTTCTTAAGCCAGGAATTAAAATAGTCTAATGCTCTACAGTGCGGGTGGTGACAGCTTGTGCTGTCAACAGCATAAAGCTTTATGTTAAAAATAGAAACACTCCATTTAAAAACTGACTATCTGCGACTATCTCAGTAAATCTAAGATCTAGAGTGAGTGTTCCTGATACTACATTTCATAGTCTAAAAATAAAAAATAAAATCAAAATAAGTCATTTTCTGTGGCACACAACTATAGTGAATGTCTCTGTCAAGCTCTAAAAAGGCACAAAGGCATTTAAGTTAATATGTTGTATGAATTAATTGGTGCTTTTCTAAGCTTGACAGACATAAACATAACCATTGTTTTAATGTTTCTTTGCATTAAGCATGCCAAGGTAATAATCCAACATGCACTAACTATAATCCCTAACCCAAATTGTGCTCTTATCTTATTATATTTGTTTTTAGCTGTATATATATATATAAAGTTTAATTTGTTATATCTTGTTATTTTAAGGTTTTATTTATTCTAAAACCCTCCCTGTTATAAGGTGTGGTTAAATTATAAATTATCATTGGGCAGTTGTACATTTGAAAAGATACTGAAAGCATCAATGTAGTTAGCTATTCTAAGGTGTGGCTTACCATATTTCTTATGTTTACTATGTGTCTCAAATGCAACCAGTCACTAAAATGTTTTTACTTTGTAAGACAACTCTGATGGATGTTCTGGCTAATAATGGCCATAGCTGGTAGTATTTTAACCCTAATCTGAGTTTTAGGGAATCTATGCGCAACTCATCAAAATTTAAACATGTAGATTACATATGTCTTTATTTAATGTTTTTTAATTTTGTTTTGCCTCTCTCAGAGCAATTTAAAGTCTAAGTCCTCTGCCTTACAACTCATTCCTTTTTCAGATACTCGGCTTTTATTCATAATTACTATCTTTTCCATAAAAATGGGACATACCACAAAACAAAAACATCTAGTTTCTATAGGACACAGTTGCTCATCATTACAGAAGTGAGATGTCATTAACCAGAGCCCATCAAAACACTATTACCAAATGCAGAGCAGCAAGCTCTTTACCCTCAGGGCCTGCAGTCCAAATATATAATTCGTACGAAAATTTGTTTCATCTTTTTTTTGCCTTGACATATTTCCAGCCATTGCTCACCACAGCTAATATGTGATGCATAATTATCCAGAGCAGCAAGAATGACAGCTAATAAGTCAGACACCAGCACAGCTCTGAGTCACACTACAAACCTACATTTAAGTTCCAGTGCTCAGCTTCTGTTAAGGCTGAATCAGCTTTTTGTGCTTATATGTGAACTATACATTTGTTGGTTGATTGATTTGTTTAGATATTTTAGCATTATCTGCATCAAACAACAACCAGACAACTGGTTGTATGACAACTGCCATACAACTGGTAGTGTTTGCTTCAACATGGTCAATCAATAGTAAACAATTAGGGCAAATTCACAAAAAATAAAATTAGGCATACACTGAATCAGGGGTGCCCAGTTCTCCTGGAGGACCAGTGTTCAGCTCCAGCTTGTCTTAACACACCTGCCTGGAGGTTTCTAATCTGCATAGTAAGACCTTGATTAGCTAGTTCAGATGTTTAATTAGGATTAGAGCTAAACTCTGCTGGACGCTGACCCCCCAGAAGTAAGATTGGGCACCCTTATGTTATTTCAGCAATTTCATCTTATTTTAAAATTTTTGCCACAAAACCTTAACACAAAAACCATATAAAATATAACCACATGGTCAATATAACCATATAAAAAGAGTTACAGTACATTAATAAATATTGCATAAGTAGTTGTAGTTGACTGTTCCTGTTGTCAGATAATCAGGGTAGAAGGCATGCCTCATGAGATATTCACAGAAACACTTTTCCCGCATCTTTTCCTCTTTCTTGGTACGGATGCTTCTATAAACAGGCACTTCTTTGATAAAAGAGAGCAGTAGTTAAATAGGTCATTGTGAATGTACTCAACTGTTTCTGGTGGAGCCTGATTTGGTTTCTATTCTTTTTTCTAAATCCACTTAAAGCTGCCTTGGTGAATCTTGTGTAAATCTGTGCATTCATATATTCAGAGCTTACACCAATTCTGAACCCAAATCTCCCAGCATGCTCAGTCTAAAACACAATTGAACCATAACAAAGGCAACTCATAACTGCGGGAATATTGTCTATATTTAGAGTCGGATTCATTGTTGTGCCTCACCAATTCAGCGGGATAAAAGCCCTCTGAAAAAATGTCCTTGCAAAGCGTGTCTTGTAATGAGCTGGTGAAAACAAACATTAAGAATCAATAGAAAATGTGCTGAAATACTGGGAATGAAATAAGAAATTGTGCAAATGAGCATCTGGTCTGTGAGCAGAAAATTTATGAGCAGATATGAGACAAAATAGAAGCTGTGTGTGTGTCATAAGCAATATGTGTGATGTTGATGTGTGCCTGGAAACATGCTGGGGGAAATTAAAACAAAACATCATTTCAGCATAATCTGTAATATTCACACATTCACACAAGCTGAAAGTCTTTTCAATATAAAATAGAAAGACACTGTCCAGCCTGTTTTTCAAGGCTAGCATGTGGTGCTAGTGTGACAAAACTGTCTTTCAGCAACCCCCACCACCACACACACTTCCAATGGCCAGACCTTCGCTGTTGTTTATCTGATGTAATGTGATGTGTAATCAAATCAAGATAACTTTAGTTACTTAAGCTCCTAAAGTAACAGCATATTTAATATTTTGAGCATATTAAGCAATAATTACGTTGTGTATCCATGTAAACAAGCCCTCTAATTTTAATGGCGGCAAATCGATAACTTCAAATCTTGTTGGTTCTTGTGTGTCTGTGACAAAACATGATCACAAGGCTAGTCATGAAGCGTGCAAGAACCAATGTCATTTAATGGTATCGACATGAAGCCGGTGTGTCGCCATGTTACATGTGCTAATTCATACAGCTATACATTCACACTACGCTAAATATGCTCAAACAATTAATCTTTTATCTATAAATGTCATAAACATCTGGAATGGCATGAGGGTAAGAGAATTCCAAAGAGAATTTTCATACTAGGGTTAACTATTATTTTAATTCATTTTCATTCTATTATTTATGTTTGCAAGCTAACACGTTAGCTGCCTCGTTTACCATAGAGATAGCCGATTTGGTCACTATCTTGTGTAAGGTTTATGTTAATCACAGAAATCCTTAGTGCAGTATGTGGATTCAGATATTAAAATGCACAATCCTCAAACAATTATGAAAAAACTAATTTACTTAATGGTGCTCAATTATTGGTTTATTTGTATACATTTTTTTAAAAACAACGTCCACATTACAAATAGCTGGCCGCTGGGGTTGAAGAGGGATTGGATTTTCCAAGGGGAGTGGATCTTGCACTAGGAACCACCTTTCTATTAACCAATCAGATTGTAGGATTAGGTTTCAGGTTAGGACCACATAAATAACCATTCTTAACTTATAATTTCCTTAAAGTCATTGCTGGGGTTTAGGGTATTGTTGGGTTTAGGTTAGAACTTTCTTTAACAGAAATGTTATTCCAGGATCAATAATAATGTTGGAATATATCAGTACAATGCAGGAACATATTTTATTTGGCAAAATTGCTCCAACCAGCCACAAAAGGAATGTTTATAAATGTTTTTTATGGCAGGTATATTTTAAATAGAGACTAGGCAATTTATAATGCTGCAAGTAATTTTATGACCTGCACTGTTTTAAAATATGCATGAAAAACTGCCTAAAAACCATGTACTTTATATGTTTTTTTAGATACAGCTTCTGTCAACCCCCACCCCCCATGCACAAAACTCCATCTAGGAACTACAAACATATAGCTGGAAGCAAAACAGCAAAACAGACAGAAACACAGAGGATACTGTATAAAGACATCTCAAAAATCCTCATGCAAGTTGCTAGAAATGTTTCTTTCAGCTGTGGCGTATTACCAGAGGCTTTAGACAGGAAGCTGAGGGTAATACTTTAATATTCATTCTTAGATGATTTCTGAAATCACCCAAGAACAAAAAACTCATATGCAATTCAAATGACTTGTGCCATTCCAGTCTCTCATAAATAACCATGATCTGAAATATCAGCTCATGCATTTTAATCTCAGTCTAATTTGCCTCAATCCATGGCTTACTCAGCATGATAGTCATTACAATAGGTTCCAAACCAAGAGAGACTTAATTTGTATAAAAACTGATACAGGTTCCGGCAAAACAGGGAAGGTGAACTGCCAGTGTATGGAGAAAACAAATTGCCAACAAATGGCCTTTATTAGTCCACTCACTGCATTCACAGCTTGTTTAGGAGAAAATCATAAACAGCTTTGATTATAAGAGACAATTCCTGGCACAGAAACTTGTACATGGCATTTGGAAACACAGCTGATCTAAGTGCAGGTGGCTGGTGATAGTCAATGGCCAAAGACAGCTATGAAGAATGCTGTCCAGCTACCAAACAAAAAACTGTACAAAGATTTAGCAGTTAGGATTAACACCAAGCACTCTTGGGGCTCCAGGCAAGATAGAGGATGGGTACCACCATCCAGACAGGGCTTGAGCTTTTGAAAGCCACAACAATCCAGTATCTTACTAAAAGAATAAAGCTCAACCAACTGGAACATGCTTCAGCGTAAAATTCAATGTCTACTATTACTTCTAAAGGTCACATATTTGGCTGGGTGGCCATTTGCTGTGCCAAAGGAAGAATATAGGAACCCTGCTTTAATTTTTTTTTTTATTTCCCCTGTTGTGAAAGTGAAGAGCACTATGAAGAGAGCTATGGTAGGATTTTCAAATCAGAGGGAGGGTGAGGAGCTTTACCTGATACCAGCTGCTGCCCAGTTAGGCTCATCGGCACAATGCCTAGGTTATTCATGGCGGTGGCCCAGGCACCTGGATCAGCCACAGGCACATTGATGTGGCTCTGCTCGGTTCCCAAACTGCCAATACTGTCTGCTGCTGCAAAGAGAGCACAAATAACACAAGAAACATTAAAACACACAGTGGCAAAACAGTTGCATTTATGTGTTATTTATTAAGTGGCTGCTATGCTTACCACTAGCCATGGCTGGTTGTCCGTGTTTGTTTCTCTGGGTGCCACTGCTGTCACCAGAGCCCTTGCTCTTTCAAGACAGCTGGCCAGGGAGAATGGAGCACTCAAGAGCTCATCACAGCATTCAGCACAACCTGCATTACACAAATGACACAAGCACAGAGAGTTCAGAACATTCACATCACAGCCTCACTTTTATTAGCACTATTTAATGCAGATCAGAGAGGCAGTTCTATTCCCAATGGTCCAGCCAAACGCACAGCTACAAATGCCTTTTCAAATAGATGGAGGTTATAAATAGCAATGATAATCACTAGGGGAGAAATATCACAGTAACTTTCATTATCAGCTCCTAATGTGTGAGATCTTACTGTTATACCGGGTCCAATAGTTTCTGCAGCTGCACTAACAAGACAAGAGAAAATGCCTTCAAGGACGTGTAGCTCCTTTAAGCCACTTCGAGACATTCTGTCAGTGCTTCTGCTGTAAATGTAAATGAATAACAGCTGAGCTGTTATCCATCAAACTGACATGTCACGCTGTGACCCATCAGACAGCCAGTGTGGTGACAGGATTATGCACCATTCAGAATGGAGGAATACCTGTTAAATTCCAATTCAATTCCAGAAGTTAAATGTAAATTTGATTTGGCCAGTTGTAATTGTAATTGTAATTGCTTAATTTTAACTGGATAAAATTAATAGTAGGCATATATTGCTGTACTGCTGTAAATGTAGTTTATTAATACATTTCATTTGTCAATATGAAATATATAAAAACATTGAATCAAAGAAAAACATTAGTAACGTTTGATAACGTCAATAATCAATGTTTGAAATGCTGCCTACATATGTAAATGATACATATTTAAAGGGATATATACCCCTCAAAATGAAAATTTCCCATCATTTACTTACCCTCATGTCAATACAAACCTGTATGACTTTTTTGCTTCTGAGGAACACAAAAGAAGATATTTTAAAGTATGTTGGTAACCAAATAACACTGGCACCCATTGACTTCCATTATATGCACACAATAGTACTGAGGCATTTCTCAAAACATCTTCTTTTGTCTGTCACAGAAAGAAGTTATATATGTCTAGAATGACATGAGGGCAAGAAAATTACATAAAATGTATCATTTGTGGGTATACTATTTCTTTAATGAATTATCTTATGTATTGTTCATATCAAAGATGTGTGTGAGTCCCCACCCCCCTTCTGTTCCCTCACAGATCACCTCCCCTCCTCCAGCACTCTCCATTATATCATCCTGGAAATCTGGAAGATAGGGCCATTATGCTGTTTAATATGGTTTGGAATAATGGATCCCATATGCAGATTGAGCACAGTACTCCTTCCCCAGCAGTGGGGCTATGAGAGTGAAGCTGTCATCAGTATGCCAAACATTCTCCTTGCTGCCACTCTAATCCACACCACATTATTCAAATTTGACACATGGAAATCAAGTTAGAAACGCAACACAATTTCCTTTAATTGAAAAACAATCATAACATAACTTTAATTAGACACAGTGTTTGCATTTTCCTTTTGCAGGGAAATGTATGTCTGGAGAGGAATTGTTTTAGTTTTAACTTTTTTGGCACAATAGCTGGCATCTCTAGGGAAAAATGTGACAAGCGATCCATGATTGGTTACATCATTGTAATAGCATACAAAGCACACAGCATCAGCATGGAATTAAGTTTGACCCTATTTCTTTATAATGTATGTTCCTCATTTTATTGGGCATGAATTATGGTGCAATTCTTCATTATGGACACTGTGTATGGCAAATATTTGTAGTATGTAAGCAAATATACTGGCTCCATCTGTTAAAGGACGTTTTTGTTTGGCTGAATGTAACATTCAGGCTTCACAGTCCTATCATATGAATAAGAAAAATGTGATCTAATCTATTCCAGTTCAAAATCTTAAGCAAAAGTCTCCATTGGCAGGAGAATCAATTGAGATATTATCTCAGTTGCTAATTTGGTATCTAAATGAGCCAAAATATGCATATTAATTGCATATTAATATATTAGGATTCCTCTTTTATCCCAGTCTCATGTGTGCTGTGATGTAGTAGCACAAACAAACCTTGATCTAGCAGTTCACAACAAGGAGTAGAGGACGGTCAATTAAAGCATATCAGAACTGCTCAATATCTCGTCCTTTCTGTCTGTGCTTTTCTCAAACTGGACACTGATAGCCAACCCCATGGCGTGACTCACTTTTAGACACCATGAAATATTTACTCTGCAACCCATAATAATTTATGAGCTCACTTGACATTTTTAAATCATTGAGGTGGCATTCGGCTCCAAAACAAGTGATTGTCTTCAAATTATAAGACAGCCATAATGGAACTGTGGAAAACCAGAGAGTGATGTGCATGTGCTGAAAGCTTTATAATTCCAAAATGCTCATCAGGAAGTTGATGACAAAAGAAGAAAAACTGATATATCAATTCCCTGTGAATTGATTTTATTAGCTTTAAAGAGGTCCTATTATGCATTTTCACTTTTTCATCTTTAGTTAGTGCTGTTGATTCAGTGTAAAGTACAAAAATGTTTTATGCAGGTCTTTCTACACCATGTTTACACCCAGATTAAAAAATGGCACAGTGGCCATTTTACATGCATACTTTGCAATGTAAAATGCAATTACTAAATGTAAATGTACCTTTTGTCATTTTAATTTACATTATTCAGATTAAAAGATTCCAGTTGACTGTTTACATGAGATGCTGCCTAATACGATTTGGTGTTTACATGTGTTGGTGCTTTCAGAGTAACTTGTGACATGCACACATTAGCCTATGTCCTGTTTGTTGCATTTTAAATCCTGTCATAATGGAGGTTTGTATAGCTCTATGTGCAAGTGAAGCACGCTTATCCAGCGTGTTTTCTCAAATACGACATTGGACTTTTAAACCGGTTACAATCAGAATAAAATGCTCCATGGAATCCAAAACAGCATTGATTCTCAGACGTGTGGTTAAAGTAGTAACTAATCTCAACATGTTGGCCTTTTTAAAATCTGGATGAAAAAGAATAGACACAAGGCTATTGAACGGGTTCATAATTCTTAAATGTACCAATCACATGGACTCTTTTTATAAATTCAGGGCCAATGTTCAAATAGTCATTGTTTTCTCTATGTGATCCCGAGTTTATGCTGAGATTGATTTGATTAGCTGAAAAAAATATAGTTACTGAAAAATGACTTAAACAGGGATAGTTCACCCCGTATTTTCATTATTTCATATTTTTATTCATCCACAGAACACAAAAAGAAAAAATTGTGAAGAATGTAGTCCTCAAGCAACTACAATAAATGGGGACTGGAGTTTTAAAAATGGGGTAATTATTTTTTTACTAAAAAACATGAAATCAGAATAGCTTTTAAAAAGTTTCTAACTGACAGCAAGAGAACTCATCAGCAGTGTTTTTCCAAAACATTTCTCAAAGTCCTGTTCCACCTATTGTGTATTGCTGTCTGCATCAATCGGAAGAATCCAAAATGCTCAACATTGCACATCTGAGAACAGCATATGGCTGATCTATTTATTCAAATGAGTTCATGGAACAGATGTCACTGAATGCATATACACGTAGCCACATACCTCACATGGAAGGGCCTAATGCATTCTAGGCAGACACCAGTTTAAAAGCTCTGCACAGTATGCTATATAACCTTACCTACACCAGCCTTCATGAAAGATCACAGCTACTGTATATCAATACTCCATATTAACCCATCTATGATGTATCTAATGTTTTGGGGCAAACAAATTACATGCTCAACCTCCAGCCTGCATACAACATCAGGTTTATGGCAGAATCTAATGTGCATGTTAAATGATACTTGCAGACTGTCTCCAGGCATCAGGCCCAATGGAGGCATTTACATATCAGTATGTGTCGCTTTAGAATGGAATTGTGTTTATATGTATTTTTTATAATGGACAGGCTAATTTAATTTTTATGCAGTATTTCTTTAAAAAAACATAAATAAAACTTTTTTATCATTTACTTTTATGATGTTTCAAACCTCTATGCTGTTCCTATACTTTGTATAGCTAGTAAACATTTTAAAGAAAACGTTATACAACTCTCTAACACAAGAGATGCTCTTTTGGGGATTTTGTGCTTTTGTCACTTGACAGCCCCTGCTCACTATCAACTGTCCTTGTATGGCAAGAGCTGAATAGCAATTCTTCTCTCAACTCAGTTTGGAATCACTTGAGGGTGAGTAAATAATGAAAGGACTTTAAATATTGGGTGAGCGTTCAGTTTAAAACTTTGTTCACATCTTTTATTTTTGTGTACACTTATTTGTGTTTTTTTATATTTCACTAATGGACTCACATTGGTCATATATATCATGTCACTGAGCTATACAAGAAGACAAAAGCAATAAAAAGACTGGCACACTCACACCAGCACTCCACTTTAATGAAAAAGAGGTCACAACCACAATATCACTCATGGCTTGACGGAAACTGTTCCTAATAATGGCATTAGCAAGGCACTATTAAATCCAAGTTTCATCAGATAAAAAGATAAAAACACAGTGTAAGAGGAGAGGCAGTGTTTATATAAGCCTGTTGTCTGAACACAATCACTGCACTGACCAGTTCAAAATATTCAATCTGATCTAATTAGCAAGCAGATGCTTTCAAAAGTTTGTATTTAAAAACTAAGGCAACTGTGCGTAGACACAATTTTACTACAAGGAATTACCATCCATAACACAATAGACTCTGGCCTCAAGCCAAGTACAAAGTAGCTCAGAATCAGCGCTCGTATCTGCAGCTCCTGGTGAATAAAGCTACTTAACTTGAATGAATTGCCAAATACGGCACTGCAGCCGAACAAAGGGAAGCAATTCTCCATCTGCTCGTCCTGAACAGAGTCAGAGGAACTGTAAAGACATTCAGCTTATGACTAGACCTCACTCATCCAGCTGACAGAGAAAAACCCAGAGTGCTTGCACACTTAAGCACAGTGGCAACACGCAAAGACCCTTCATCACATCCAAGAGGGACCATATGTACTGAAACTAAGCGACAACATTAGCGTCTGTAGCACACAAGCATTTGCACTAGAGAGCTGGGCTGACAAACAAGCAATTCTTTTGATTGTGGTTTCTAAAGCCTCTCTCTGTCCCACACTGTTTCTGGAAACATGCGCACCTTTACATTATCCTAATCCCATTAGTAAGATGAGAAAGCTGAAGAATCCCTTGGTATGTATTACAGGATGTAATCCCTGCTGTAGTAGCTGGAGCATTGGTTAAAATTCGAAGCTCAGCTCTGATGGTTCCTTTTTAGTTCTGTTGGGGCTGAGCGGTCATTGAGGCAGAAATGAGGGCCAGTGGGATACCAATACATATATGGGACATAAAAGATCCCTATAAATACATTACATTAAAGTTAAAAGTGCCTTGCAAGGAAAAGTGTAAACCACTCAATTTTTCATCACTAACGTTGCCATATAAAAACTATGTGCCTTTATGTATAACCTTTAGTGAAAAAGAAATTACAGATTATACCTTTGTTTTTGGTGATACTTTTTTAACTTAGGTATCATTGACATCATGAATTTATATACTTAATATATAGGTGGATAGGTAGACTGCTAACTTATAAAATTAAGTTATGCAATAATTATAATCGGCTGTACATCGGCTGTACAATGTACATTATCCCTAACAAATAATTATTGAGGCACAACAAGTTGGATTGTGAAAATGCACATCTTCTGTAAACAAACACATAATTTCGCAACAGAGGTAAAAATATAAATGGTAAACACAGCCAAAATATGAAGCAATACAGCAGCTCAGAAACAAAAGACGAAAACATTTGTCTTGCAAGAGGTTTCTCTCACCTAATACAATACATTTGTAGCTGAACAGGCAAGAAAAATGAACAGTTGTCGACAGTGAGGACAAATGGGGCAGTGCTTAAATCTGTTTTTATTTTCCTGTGTGTAAAAATGAAAAAGTGTGTCGGGACTGTCAGTCGCAGCCGTGCCACTGCCAGAGAACAAGCCTAGAGCCATGCCTGATGCTCCCTGACTGATTTCATCTCAATGCCCTACATCTTCCACCTAATTGGCATTAGCATATCCGTGTCTTTCATCTGCCCTCTGTTCACTCTATTGTACTAAGGTAAACTCTGTAGCTATAGGTCTATGTTAAAACAGAACTGAGATTTATCTCTGGGAGATTCCTCTACTTTGTTCTAGCTGGCTGCTAGCTGAATCATCTCTGCTCTGAGCTTCATATTATATGACGAACAGACAGCCAGTGTGATTTGTCATATGGACAAAATCATTATTTTGGCCAGTACTGAGTGCAAAGCTGATTAGTGTGTCTGTACTGGCCTGCATAAGTGTTCTGAATGATTTTGAGAGTCTGCAGACAGCCGGCCTGCTTGTGTCAGAATAGAACCTCTCTGAACTGTTAATGAAGACAAATGTGAGAGATTGTGTTTGCGGACACCTAAGACAAAGAAGCAAGCAACGGACGTCAACTCCTTGTTTCCTGGCTCTCTTCTTCCACTTTGTTACCCATGATCCTTTGCTTCCTGCAGCCTTACTCCTGCAGTCATCCTGAAGGCTGCACACTTTTTCTTTCACTTACCCACTGTTTTTTCTTAGACCAAGTGCACACTACAAGACTGAAACTCATCGTCCGTTTATGTTATAAGTCTGTGAGTGCAGGCCTGTTGCTGGTGACCCTCCAGTGTGTGCACACTCCAACTATTCACTGCCACTACAAATCGGTTTCAAGCTGGTTTAAAATGTAGCCAACCAGTCATTAGGTGCGCACGCTGTTAGCTTGGCAAAATTATGTCTGCCTAGCTACTGTCTTATCAATAATTCTCCTGTTTTATTCAAACTAAAAATGACTGCAAGCCATTACCTAATGTCATTTGTTGACTTGTGAAGATTCACCTTTTGTGTTCTAGTTACAGTCAAAAAGGAGAACTAGGTAATTTATTCACATGTTTAGAAGGGCATGCAGGGTGATGGTCTTGCACTTAGCATCAGTTCATTATCCTTTTTTTTTAGCAGTTTTTAGTTATAAGCTTTATGGCAAAACCTACTAAATTTAATTTACATAGTCAAATAAGGATTAGAAATCTGTTATGGACACTTTTCTGAGCAGGTAAGCGTTAACAGCCCTCAGACCTCAGGTACGCCCACAAACCTTTGGCTAAAAGTCTAATGCATAAGGCAGATAAACTGGAAACACTTCAGAAGTTTCAAAGCTGTCAGTTGGTTGAGTTCTTGTGTCATTTGTTTGAGACGTGTGTCTGGAAACATGAAGCTGATTGGTTGCTTTACATGTTAGTCAGATAGCCTTTTGGGAGGTCTGTGGTCATTAAAAGCTCCTATGGAGTCTAGATCTTCTGTCGTCAGTGTGAAGGTCTGGCTACATGACTAAGAATTAGTTGAACATTATTCAGGGAGTCTTTTTTTCTTAAATAACTAAAAAATAGGGGACAAATGACCAATGTTCATAAATTTAGGTTACATCAAAATTGGTTAAAGTACCAATTACTGAATAATTCACAGTAATGTTTATGTATTATGTATGAAAATTGTTTATGTATGGCAGTTGTGTTTTTATTTCAGTAAACATGTTGATTTGCTGTCAAAATGGGATGTTGGGATCTCTGACAGGAAATCAGAAAAAACTGTCAGTCAACTACTGTCTTCTCTCTTCCATTCTGAATCAGCGGGTGTTTAAGACTTCTGACAAAAGAGGTCAAGATGTCAGTCAAAAGCAGATGGAAGCTGTTACACCCCTGACCTTAACCATTTGGTTTTGTGCTGGCTAGCGGGACTCTGCCTTGAGGTTTTTTATTCAAGGCTAAATGCTAGATCTAGATCATGTCTGCGCATATTCTACTTTGTCAAAAATTAAGGATCCTCAGAGATTCATTCACTACAGGTCACTGACATAATGCTCTGATCCACTGCAAAATTAAAAATTACAACACGTCCTCTATTTTTACCCTTCCCCTTACTGCTCCTCTCATCTCTCCATTTACTCCATCTGTTGCCCTTGTCTGTTGACACCCACTGCAAACTGGGCTTTGGCAGAAGGTACAGTAAACTATCAGATGTCAAATCTTCCCAGGCTGAGCACCTGTGCATTTACGCACACAAGGAAAGCAAACCTTCAGATGTCCTATGGGATTTGGCCCCTCATACACCAGCTTTAATACATTAAAAGTCTGGAAGCATGGCATCTATATGCACAAAAATTGTATGCATGATAAATCCATATATATGGGTTATATATAGATTAGATGTTTTCTTTCTTTGAAAAAGATTGTTTCTTTCTCATTTTTCATGTTCAGTTTTTCTTGTTATAGGTCATTTTAGTAAGAAAGTCATGCTATACTATAATACCATTTCAAACAGCATTTGCTAATTTATAGGTATTATGCGTGAAGTTATAATGACTTCTTATGAATTTAGACACTAAATGAAATATTTGTACTTCTAAAATGGAATCTGTCTCACCACAGGACTTTTGTGACAAAATTAAAACTAGTGAATCAGTCATGAGATCTTTGAGCATAAGGTCAGCTGCTTCTCAGATTTAATAAAGACCCCAGTGATTTCATGTGTCTAATCATTGTTTATTTTATTGTTTATATGGCCCCTTTCTCAAGGTCAGCAATTTATTTATTTCTCCTAAATGAGGAGAAACATCAGAGACAAAGTTGATACTTAAATGAAACAGTTGAGATATGTGTAGTATGAAAAGTATGAAAAAAATAAAATGGCACTGGGTCTACTGGGTGCCTCTTTCATTCATCTCTGCCCTTTTTAATTACCTCCAAACAAACACATCACCTCCATATACACTGTAAAGTGTACAGCAGTCTGAGCACCAGTCACCAATTTTACTCATCACTGGCCACACAACCTATTTGTGGTGTTGTAATCACAGGGTGAGTGTTTTAACCTTATGTGTAAGGAGGAAATGGAAGTTTGTATACGGTTGAAATAGTGCCTGTCTGCTCTTGTATTTAGGATCTTAGGGTGTGTATGACTCTGTTCCAAAAAATACTGATCTGTCTGCATAACCAGCATTTTCAAGCATCACAGACATGCACCTGACACGATTAAAAAATGTAGGCAGACTTAGTAAGTTGCCTCGCTGCATAATTATGCTGCTAGGTTAAGATGCTGTCTTAGAAGGCAGCTGCTTATGTAGGCTGTAGTGGCAAGGCATTTCAATACATTTTGCAACAGAGCCTATATGTTACGGAGAAGGTTCCCGCTCCGCCCCCTGATGGTCGCCAGCGGGAATCCTCGCCAGAATATTAGTTCCATCCTGAACTACGTTTCCCATCGACCCCCGTTCCTGGGACTGATGACTTCCTGTTTACCACTTGTTTCCGATTAGCTGCCCTATAAAGCCTAGGTTAACTTTCCATTCAGTGTCTTGCATTGTCATGAGCTACAATTCAGAGTGGTTTCCTGGACTGCTTTCCTGAAGCTATTTATAGCTTTCCTGTAGCTCAGTGGTTAGAGCATGGCGTTAACAACGCCAAGGTCATGGGTTCGATCCCAGGGATTGCACATACTCAATGTATAATGATCAATGTGTAGTATAATGCAATGTAAATCGCTTTGGATAAAAGCGTCTGCCAAATGCCTAAATGTAAATGTATTTGGGCTGTTTAACGTTTTTGCCACCTGCTCCTTGTTTGGATTACGGACTTGGTTATTGATTGTTTGCTGCCTGCCTCGACCATTGCCTGGATTTACGTTTTGTCTCTGTCTCACCTACATTGCTCTGTTTGCCGGTTTTTGACCCTTGCCTGTGTTTGGTTTGTGTTAACAATAAAAGTGCTGCAAATGGGTCATGTTGCGTCAGTGTCCTCGCTACACTATAAGTGTATGCCTATGTGTGCGTGCTGTCATAGCTGGCAGCGTGTGTTGGGGTGATAGTTCTGAGTCACAGTGAAAATGACCAGATGGCGAGAGTGAACTGAAGCATTCCTCCAGCCATCACTGCTCTGCATTTTAAACAGCCTTCTTTACCACATTCCCACATCACACACACCCAAACACACAGGCAGGCAGAGCCAATTAGCATCATGCTGCATTTCACACATTGCTTGTAAACCTGAGCCATGAATATTTAGTCCACAGAGACAAGGAGAAATAGCACAGGATGTTATCACTACAGGACAAGCACTTCTGTGATCATTGTGTTCATCTAACTACCTGCAATGCATAAGTGTATGCATTGTTACAGGTGATGTGTGTAATGTTTTCTGTTAAATACATTTTCTTACTCCAGTTTAATGTCCAGCGTTAAGTATAAGTAAACCATCAGTAATGTGAGGCTCTCAAAGCCTTTTACATTGTTTGTTTATGATTTCTGACCAGTCCAAAATAGTATAGTGTTATAACCAATACCGTTAATTAAGGGCATGACTACCTGTTTCTCTAACCAATGGCAGAGAGTGGCAGAGTGTTTCGAAAACTGTTTTGAAAACCAAAATTCTGTTTGGATTCACCAGTGGTGCAGAAATTACACACTTCAGATTTAGTTAGCTAAAGGTCTCAGCTGACTGTGATGGATCACATAAACTGTTATGGCTTTCTTATTACACTGTTAACATTGATTAAATGTCATCAGTGTGCCAAACCATGTAAAAAATCCCATGATCGCAATCTTATCCCATAATCTACACAAGGGAGGTCAGAGACTCGCAAATGACCAAGATATAATCCTCATAAAGAGAAGTAATGGAGGTTTGGATGCATATCATGAGTGGAATCTTCTGCAGACACAATAATGAGTCTCACAGCTGTGCTGACTTAACACTCAAAGAGGCCAACGTGATAATAAAGTGTGTCTCTCCTCACATTGCTGATAGAGAATATATGCGGAAGTCAGACACAACACAAACCACATACTGGCTTATGTCCAGACTGCCCAGTGTCTGCCAGACTCTGTTAGCTAAAAAGAGGCAAACCCAATTCCCTGAGGCTTTGAGTACTGCAGTGGCCCCACTATCCAATGCACAGATGCTCCACAGTGGGGTGTCGCTTAAGGCCAGAAACAGTCTATGCAAGCCCACTAATGTAAATGTTGGCCTACTGTATTGCAAGCTCACAGTCACATTAAACATATGTTCTTTTGTTATTGTTATGGTAACAAATAGGTACTGTCAGACAACAGAGTTTCCTTCAAATTTCCATGTCATTTAATCAGATGTGTTATTATTCAGATTAAATGTAACTTGCTCAAAAACCTTTACATTTGTTTACTTAAAAGAGACAGCTAATGCCCAAATTTATGAGTGCCCCCACCCCCCT
This sequence comes from Botia kubotai, assembly GCA_036877585.1. NCBI lineage: Eukaryota > Metazoa > Chordata > Actinopteri > Cypriniformes > Botiidae > Botia > Botia kubotai. The sequence continues at coordinate 37,367 of JAZGTI010000298.1, read as the reverse complement.
CTTTCACAAGGCCTGGTTCCTGGTTGGTACTCAAACTGTGGTATGACTTGTGCTCTGACATATTTCAAAAACAATGACAAGTAAAATCAACCTAGAGTTGCTAGAGACATGTGTTTTCACATAATTGCATAGAGTATGTTTGAGGCCCACGATTTCAACTGCTCCAGGCTTCTTCGGCCACAGACATTTCTTCTAAATCCACTTAGCCATCAGGGCTTTATTACGAGCCATTACGCTAGGATATAAGGAAAGCCAAGGCTGACTGAAATTGATTCCTGCCTCTGTCACTCAGTCCTTTCTTCCACCGTTGATCATTGTAAGAGCAAAAGACAAGGATTCACTTTTTTGCAAGGTAGAGGAACATATTGAGAACAAGCTATTATCTCACTGTTGCATCTCACTGTTCAAGATTACCTGCAGAAACCTCTCTACATTGGATATAGGGTTCTGTAAACTTGATCCTTAATCCATGCAGTTATTTATTGCTAACAGAATATGAAGCTCACACTGCTGTTTGCAGTGAACCGCAGGTCTTACCCTATGATGGAAAATGTTTATGCCAAGTGTCACCAGATGCGCTGAAATACCACTGAAGCATTTGTTGCTGTATATCAGGTCTTCTGCAAGGACATTACACTCCAGGCCATCAGAGAGATATATTAGCTGACAAACAACATGGACGACACTACAGTGGAGAGTATCCAGGTTGTAATACACAGTTTCAGCTTTAACTTATTCCATCTTCTTATGCCACAATTGCAATGGCTGTCCTGCTGACAAATTAATATTGTGTGTATTTGTAAGTTTTTGTTTATTTTTTGAGCAGAAGTCAATCTGTTCTAAACATTCATGTCTGTTTTGGAGGTACGTTTGTTAAAGACTCGCATATCTGCTCTAAGCAGCATGATTGACAGAGTCACTGAGCTATAGCAAAACCGTATGTTCCCTTCCTTTCTAATTAATTTCAAACGTAAGCATTAATTGCTACACCTTAGAGGTGTGCACACTAGAGTAAACACATGTTTACCATCAAATCTATGAATAATATCCAGATACAGGCACACCCTTGGCTAATGACAACTCAACTCCAAGGCGGGCCTGATTTAGAAGTTGGGAAGAGAAGAGGCGTGTCTCCCTCTCTCATTTTCTCTGTAGTCTAAAGAGTCTGCTAAGTTTCAATTTCAGTGGATTGATGAGAGACCCAGATGTTTTGGCTCAGCATGTCCAGTTTTCTCAACAAGTCAGAAGAGTGAAGGCACCAAATTAAATGCAGGTTATACATTATTATTCTCCAAGAAACTTAAGAACACTTGGCGCTCGGTGTGGGCAAAGGAGCTCAGGATTTTCCACTGTCTGGCTACTACAATCCAGTGTGTTTACCCAGCCATTAAAAAGAGGACACAAGGTCTTCATCTCGCAGTGAAGGTCAGGGTACCTCCCATAAGAAACAGAAAAATACACAAGAGGTCTCTACACATGAGCTCAGTTGCTTCTACTAGACATCCATGACATTTATGGAAAGCAAATAAATATAAGAATGTGTAGGTTCATCTTTGATATTTCTCTTAAAAAAAAAGACTACAGTAATCTCTAGAATTGGTAAAGAAATTTTAACTGTCACCTACTGTGCTCATAGAAACTAAAGTTTGCCATGAAAAGCCAGACACACAATCAGCAATCAAGTTGTTTAGTTAAACATCAATGCAAGTATTTCCCATCTTGGTTAAACAGTATCTAGTTACAATGTTTCCACTGTCCGGTTAATTGCAGTGTCAAACACAGCTGGACATTGTAACTAATTCAGTAATATCACGCAACTTACAAATTCTCTCCACCTTAAAGCTAAAGTGTATTTTTTATGTTAAAATAATTACTGTACTTCAATCCCAGGTTACACTTCTGCACACAGTTGTATCCAAAGCAAAATACCATGCACTCAAGCTACAGTATAGTATTATATATATATATATATATATATTATAATAATTATAGAATTATAAGTAATTTATTTGATAACTCCAAATNTACAGTATAGTATTATATATATATATATATATATTATAATAATTATAGAATTATAAGTAATTTATTTGATAACTCCAAATAATAAATAATAGAACAATGTGTACAGTGTGAAAAAAAGCCTCCAGTGACTCAGGTTCATATGTTCCTCTAATGAATACCATAAAATAATCCAGTTCAGAGTCAAACTACGGCTTCGTGCTGAAAGGCAAGTCTCTGGATAAAAGCCAAACACATTCGGTAAACAGAAATATTATGTGGCAACCCACAATGCTGTTTATTCAGTTCTGATGTATAAATGCTTGATAGACCAGAAAAAAAATACTTCTTAACAGCTGAAATACAGCAGACTTATCTCCCGTCAGAGAATTCATCTGTGCAGGGTTTAATAGAACTGCTGTTGCATGGAGATTGTGCATAGAATCAGTACAGAAACACGTCTGACATGTAGGCAATTAAAAATAGAGAAAGACAGCAATAGAGAGGAGAAAGTTACTTTTTTATCTTCAGAGATTGAGGTTCAGATAAACAGTCTTATTCACTCTACTAAAAACAGATACTTGGTAGATCATATCAAGGACTCTCTGCAGTGTCCAATGACAGGACAGCTTTACGTTAAAATTTACATTAGACTAGATCAAAAATGTAATTAGTTCTATATAATCCATTATTTCTAATTCACTTGACATGATTTACCAATTATCTACCTTAGAACAATATTTTCTGTTATTCAAGCAAAAATTGTTTCAATGCATGATAAAAATGCTGATTTCGCAACATTATAGGGAACATGCAAGACTGGAGATGGATCCATGTTTATTTTTCTCTTTTTTGTTTACCTTCATTAAACCACACTAACCCCTCTGAGGCGTGTTGTAAAGTGTTCCTTGATAGAACAAATAACCACATCACAACCTAAATTCAAGCAAATTATAGCGCAAGACACAAAATTCATGAATTTACTTTTGTGCATTTGCGTGGAGTGCACTGCATCCTTAGGGCTATTAACAAAAAAAAATAGCAACATAAGCTTTCAGCCTTATGTTTTTTAGCCCATAATGTGATTTTGAGCCCTGAGGTAAGGACTGAGTTATCCTCTTCCTTCCACACCAGCTGGGACTCTTGAGATAAAAACATGGAACTCTGAATGAAATTCTGAATTTTGAATGTGAAAATCTTTTAATCTTTTCAAGCTCCAAAGATGGCTGATGACGAATGAGAAAATAAAAGGGACAAATACATAGCTTAAGGGTATGAAATAATGTGCTGCATTTTAAAAGCCTGCATTCAGAGAAAATATAGCTTAAATGTAGGTGGCAGGCCAGCACATTAATGCAGTGAGAAAAGAAACACTGGAATATGACATTGCTTTCTCTCATCTGCTGCTGTTATGAGGTATTAACATTGCCCTGGCCACAGGAACCGAAAGCGGTTCGAAATGTATGGTAGAAAAATTAAGCTTCAAAATGCATCCTGCTTAAAGCTCAGTCGATTTAATATGTAATACCACAGTGGGAGGTAAAGGGCAGGCTTAAATTCACAGGACTCTATGAATGTAATCGATGGGCTCCAGGCCTATTGAATGGGCTATATCACACAGAACAAGGTTACCGGTTGTCCCACCCTGTAATGATGACCCTGACTACAAAAACATTTCTGTTTTTAATCAGCTTTCAGAGGACCAGTGTATTACACATACAGTATCTGGAACAAAAACACGTCAAAGTCTAGGTGTACACTTTGTGGTTTTCTCTATGGAACACAGCAAGCCAAACCAAAATGATCTATATATCCACGTCAGCAGAAGGTCATTTGAGGCCCCAGAGGAGCCTTTATGATCCTAGTTTCACATTAGTTCTTTATCATCTGTCACATATCTTTTCATCTGTCGAGTAAAGTAAGAAAAAGATTGAAGTGAGATGTTGTTATTTCATCTGTTGAAAAGATTTATATTATTATATTATTCTTCTTCTTTTGAAGAAGAGAGTAAAAGGCCACGCTATACTCCATCTAATTCTATCATAGTTATACATGTCACAAAACTTTCTGCACACAAATGACAGAACATCCATCTCATTAAGCTTATTTAAAGGGAAATGTTTCATTGCCACCATACAATGCTTGTCTTATAGCATCAGCTCATGTGTGTGTTTTGATTTTAAAGCTAAATAAAATACCTTTAAATGACAAAATTGCAATCTGGCCTCACTAGGCCACTAGACTAGAGATACAGACACTGGCTCAACTAATGTGTGAGCTTGGAGCAGGGCTTCCTGTTTGGCCAATTAATGGCAAGTGGGTACAGTGAATGAAATGTGTTTAAAACAGCCAGTGGCGGTGTTTGCTAAGACAGGTATTACTTATACTATTCCAGATACTTGGGGTTAGGGATTTAAACAAACACATTTAAACATAACTCTGGTGTGTAAATCCATCCCATACTTTTGTGCTACAGACATGACTGATAGCTCAAAGCTTATGGCTTGTTGAGCTGTGCTGCAGTATTGCTTTTCTAAGCAATCAGACTTTTTTATTTTTACTATAATAGGTGATAAAAAAGGCAAACAGAGCTGTGGGTTGGACTTTAAGAATTGGCTTTATTTATTTATAATAACCCAGGCCAGTATGTAATCACCCAGAACACAGCCTAGTAATGCCCGGATAACTGCACAGGATTTCACTTAAGCAATCATTATAACAGAGGATTATAATTGCATAAAACCATAGCAATTACAACACCCTCCTAACCACCCACAACACCCTAATCATTATGATGGTGACTTCTGCATGGGCAAGCATTACTCACCACATTTCTTCATGAAATCGAAATCTTGACAATAAGCAGAGTCTCATGTCTTCATAGCAGTCTTTGTTGAGTACAAATTTACACAAATTTAACTGGAATCAGAGATTTCACACACGAAAGGCCAATATGCAAAACTTAATAGATGTTTCAGCTTACATTGAAGGGTTCAATTCGGACCATTTGTGTCTAATTGCACAGGATAATGTTTTGACAAGATTTGACATGGGCTTGAGATCAGAATCAGGTTATAGCAGTAGAAACAAAGATAGGTAAGTACATCAGCATGAATATTTATTAAGTGCTGGGTTATGGAAGAACATATAAAGAAAATATTTGTATCTTCATCCACATGCATATTTTTAACACATCAGTTAATATGGCGGGTAGATGCCTTAAAAATGAACACCTTTTAAATAGAAGACAGAAGTGTCAGATTTTCCCTTGACTCAAAGCTGAGTTTGATGCCACTGAAGGGAGTTGAGCTGAAAGTACTAGCAGCTGACAGCTGGAGTAGATGTGAAATCATGGACACTTAAGTACTCAACAGCAAAACCAGAAGGGTTCCCTAAGGGCTGAGAGTTTGGCATCCTCTGGGAACTCACTGACAATAAACTCTTTAAACTACTCCCACTTACCCAACTAAATTATTAGGATGGGACTATGCAGACACAAGGCAAAAAATCAAACATTAAGATAGGTTCATTGAATTGTGGGTGTTTTGCTAAAAGTGACACATTTTATTCAGTTTTAAAACACTTTCTCCCATCCTGGATTAATATGGAGACAACTACAAATAAGAAGTTTGTAGGCTGATTTTTTGTAAAATCTCGCTCTGACAATGCTGGTTATTGTTGCTGACAACACAAGGACACACACAGTTCCAAGCAGACAGTAAAAAATATAAGATCATTTCACACTTGTGAGCTCTACAAAAAAGAGAGGCTATAATCTTTTTGACTTCATTGTGAATGTTTCTTTCAAATGGCTCACACTAGAAATGTCACGTTTAAGTTTAGTTATGTGTTTTTGGTTTCCTTGCGTTCCACCAGTTAATTTAGTCATTATCTTAATTCATTTTCATTAGCTTTCATTGCCTTAGTTACTTATTGTTTTCACCTGTTTCTCGTTCAGTTTCTCTATGTATTTATACTTCCTGGTTTTGGTCAGTTCTTTTAGTCTAGTTTTGCGTTTGATGTTTGCAGTTAGTTAAGAGTTGATTATGATGTTTTGTGTGCTCCTGGTGTTCTGAGTTTTGATTATCAAAGGAGTATTTTGAGATTGCCTCCCTGTTTCTCTTAAAATTATATTTTTTGCCTGCCAAATAATGATTGCTTCTACAAGCACTGGTTAACTGGACTATGCTAATCAGCCAAACTGACCCCTTCAACTTAATATGGCAGCGGTGGTGCAACTAATGACGTGAGTTTGGGGTGGGAGATCTGTTTCTAGTATTCCGAAAAACGTGTTTAAAAGCAGTTGTTATTTTTGCAATTTAATTTGGTTATGCTCATGAAACAAAAATTGGCACACTTCAGCTTTAACAAAGATAAACAATTCCTGTTAACTGTCTAGGAGAGGCAAGTCTTGGATAATGTCTTGAACTTGCGTGACAAACTGCCTTCCACAACAAACTCTCTCTGTCATGCACGCACACACACATTTACACAAATACAGCAAGACATGGAACAGAGTTTGGATCCAAGCATCCTATCTTCCTTACACAGACACACAAAACAGCCTTGGGCTTCGTGTTGTTCAGTGAAATCCTATCAAGACCTCTCTCTCTTTCCTGTTTCTCTTTCATTTTCTCCTGTTTTCTTAACCTGTTTTGGATGTGGTCACTGTGGTGTGAGGTCTTATAACTCTGGTGCTCTCGGGACCAGTTGAATCATGGAAATGGAGAAAATTCATGCCCAGGTTTTTACGCTGGCTGATTTGGATGAAGCAGCACCCTGGAAAAGATGTATAAGCCTGTGGCATGAGTTGGCCCCTTCGACTCATGTCGCCCCAGATCGTCACCATTCCCGGCAAGACCCAATCCAAATGGAGTGGCTGGAAAAGGAGTTATCAGTGCTTAGCTATGGCATAGAGCATCTTTACCTCTCTCTTCACAGTTCTAACGTACCCCATTCTTTTAGTTCTCTTGGTTTTTCTACTTTTGGTGTCCCTATCTTTCCTGCTATATATCAACAAGATGAAGTAGACTTATAGTGACCATCTTAGCCTTTAATAGCCTCTGTAAATCACCACAGGTTTAGCACAGCACAACAGCAGCAGTGACCCATTCATCACCCCTACACTACAAGAGTCCTCTGACATATCAAGATGTTAATTCCTACACTATTACTATTCCAGCTTTCTCTTCCTGTTTCAGTGAGTGAAAGTGTGTGTGTGTGTGTGCAGGTTTGCTTTTATTTTGTGTGAGGATTAGGTTAGGGGTAGTGGACAGAAAATATCAGCCTGCTCTGGAAAAGATGAACATTTTTGGGAAGTCCTCAGCAATGTCGGAAAACAAATGTACTGTTTTATTTTAGAAAATGGTCAGTGAGAAGAGATCATTAATCTTCAGTGTTAAAATGCTTATCAACTTCAGATGGTCAAACAAAATTTTAGGTTTTATTGCTTTTGTATTTTGTATTTGTTTTCTATTTTAAAAATAAGTAATGAAACTCCAAAGTGTACCATTCATGGAAAATGTTGTTTGTGTGTTTCCCTGTAGGAATTTATTTAAGTGTGTGAAGGGAGTGAAAACGCAGAGTAAAGTGACAGTCAGCTAATCCAGCTCTAAGCCACTTTTATTGCTTTTATTGATGGGACCCATGTACCTGTGTCTGATCCCTGACCACCCGATGCATATCAATTGCACACAAGTCTGGCAAGCATTATACAAACACTGGCCGTTCTGTCTTTATGCTTCCGGGGACTATGTGTTGGGTTTCAAACAAAGTCCTGAACAAAGTCCTTTAAAAGATACTGAATTGATAAGCATTTTAAAAAGGAACTAATCAATAGATTTGTCAAAGTTTGTCTGGTTGGTGGCTTTAAAGCATAAACCAGGTTTTTGTCCAGGAGTAGCGATGGAATATATACAATACAGAAGGGAATTTGAAGTTAGGTGCAGCCAAACTAATGACCACAATGTAAAAGCTTTTAAGTACATTAGATCAATATTTCTCCAGCTGTCTTGAGTACCATTGATCTTTATAAGCGAAGAGTTCCTGGCGCTCAGCAAAGCTTAATGCTTCAGGGACAGATGGCTATAGCTCGGTCATGTCAGGTCTGTGTTATCCCAGATGTGTTTTGATATCTGGGTCAACTTATGAGCAGTACCCATCCTATAGCACCAGCTCAAGACATTAACATACACCAGACCCTCAAACACTGCAGGGTTTTGGGTGTAGTCATGTAATACATTGTAGCAGGGTGAGAACTGGGCTTATTAAGATATACATCATCACATGACATCAACAATGAACTAGACAACCTCTATGACTTCTGCACAGAAAATAAGTTCTCAGACTTAACATTTGAAAGAGTTTTACACTTTCTCTACCTGCTGTACCTTAAATAGTTATTAAACCCTAAAACACATTTTTAAAGATGTTAACACACTATATGTACAGGTTTCACATCATAAACAATGACAGCAACAATGACAGGATTACATTACATTATGGATTGCAGTTTTGGAAAGAATTAAATGAGTTTGATTAAAAAGGGTATGGACGTAATGGTTTATTTACAGTTTGTTTGTTGTTTACATGCATAACAACATTCCAAATACTGTAGCTATAGGCTGTACTTTCTCAAAAAAGTGCTTTAGGCTCACCAAAAGTTCAGACTGGTTGGGCAGTGGAACTGTACTGCTATTGATCTGGTCACAATGCGATTCTGGGTCTTCACTATCCATCTCACCGGTGGCCCCATTTCCATATGGTATTAAAATGCATGTTTGGTGAACTGATCACAAGTGAACAACTCTAGCCATGGGTCCTCCCCTTTTATACAATCTCCTCTCACTCACCACCCCTCTGCCCTTTCACTTTATCAGACTTTCCACAGACCCTTTCTTATACTTTGAAATACTGGAGTTTTATGACACTTTAAACACAGAACAGTGCAGTTTCAGTATGCAAAGGACTGCTGCACAGAACCAATACTCATGTAGGTTTTATGAGAGTTTTGCTATTTTCTGTTAGCTCAATTCAGCTCTATACTTCAAAAACAAGAACGTTGAATTTCCTAATTGCAATTTTTTTATATTGAAATTATGTTTAGGTCACAAAGCTGCCATCTGTCAATTTTAGTGTCAGGTCAGTTTATGCAGGCATGCCCCCAGGACAACAGAACTGAAGACTGACATGTCTTGGCTGATTACCACTGAATTATAGGTAAGAACTAAAATAAAATGAGTGTCATAATGAAGGACAGAAAAGCTCTCAATGTCATGGAAAAAAGATCAGAAAAAACTGCTTTTAAAGCAGAAACAAGTTGATTGAGCGTGTGGATATGGTTGCCAAATATGCACATATGGCAGTGAGTGGTCATGGTCAGATAACCCTGAGCGAGATGAGTGAAAACTGCATAGCATGTCAGTACATATGGTGGAAAACAGTGGGTCCTCTCTGACTCTGAAAGGGAACAGCTCATTAGGTAGAGGACTTTTGGGGTGAGATGTGCATTCTTTAGACCTGACGACTTTTATATGGGTATGGAAATTTATAAAGACAAATGAACGTGAGTGAGCAGGAATGCAAATAAACACTTCTTAATCATAAAAAACCTGAAAATTATGTCATTAAAAGGTTTTGGCTAGCAACCTTGGAATTACGATAAAACAGCATAGTGCAAACCTGGGCATTTTTCAAATAGCAGGCCAGACAAGCTGATTCACTGAGCTCAGTATGAGACGTGTGCAATAGCAGAAGAGTCTTGTGATGGCAAGCTCAGGGCAGAGGAAATGTTCACAGATAAACAGCCGTCAGCCTGAGGTGCCGTGTCCTCCATTCATCATGATGTTCAAGGACTGAGACACCTTCACTAATGAGCACCTCTTCTGGCAAGTGTGTTGGATGGAGTCTCTTTGAAATGTGATGTAGGGATGAAGCTTTTGTTGTGATCAATCACCTTCAGCCAGCAAGAATATGCAGCTTAGCATTCTTATTCTGGTTAACATTACGCACCAGCAAGATCCTTACTGGCACCGCCAATCCTTCACCAAGTATACAGATCAGTGTTAAAATACTTTCTCTAATGCAAATATTGTGGCTTTGCGGTGCTAACAAAACATTGCCCTGTTTAAGCATCCCAATGAGCCTGACGCAGCAACTTTCCCTCAACCAATAGTGTGATTGAGGTTTTACATGTTTCATCTGTCCATTGACAATTAGAACCCTGTCTGAATACAATCATATTTTTTTTGCAATTCTGAATAGTGACATTAATGGCACAGAAATTACACCCTTTACCTTTAACGATAAATGCACAACCAAAAGTTAAATAAAACACATAAAGGATGTGGATCAAATAGCCTTTTTAAAGTATTTTAAGTGGTCTATTTGTTACTACATTTGTTACTTCTATTTGTAGAAGCAAAATATGATATGAACTAAAACAGTTTATATTGCCAGCTACAATAGTGCTGGTGTACGTTGGTGTACTGTAACTTTACTTAGCAATCCCATTTTCTCATTCTCATCCTATACATGTTGAATCGAATTAGATATGAGTGGAGCAACACAAAAACGTTTAATTAGTATTTTAAGTTTTTGTATTGCTCTGTTGATCACTTTCACAAACATTGCAAATAGCAAATAGCATTGCACTAGCCTGATCCTATTTAAATAAAATAAAATACCAGATGGGAATGTTTTCACTCAAGGCACACAGCAAAATCTTGGCTCCAATATTTTGAATCATACGTCAGCTTCTGATATCGGCCAATAAAAAAAGAACATTGGGCACCAACTAAAGATCAAATATTTAGAATGGAAAATGGCATCAGTCGTTTAACTTTAATTATAAAGACTAAATCAAGCACCTTTCAAATCTACCTTTTTGTTTCTTATATCAAGGTCATTATGAAGACATACAGGTGATGCACAGCATGTTTTCTTTTAAGCATTTTGACAGCTGCTTTTAACCAAATGGACTTGCTACTCAAGGTATACATTTTATCATTATGTGTGTTACCTTTGATTAGAACTTTTGACCTTTGCATTGCTAGTGTCACGCTCTACCAGTTGAGCTACAGGAACTTGCATATACATGTTCTGATTATGTTTACGGAAACACAGTGCTGTAATCATTTGCGGACCATGCTATCATACTTGGATTTTTCTTAAGTCTCCAAGGGTCCCTGAAGTTCAGCTGTGGAAGTTACATCAGCTTGAAAAGCCACACAGATCAAGACATACATATATTCAAAATGCAAAAACTGCATCAAAAGAAATTATGTTAAAGGACTCAGTATCTCATGGGGAACTCACTCAGAATTAACTGTTTTAATGTAGTTTATTTGCACATGCTGTCTGCATTGCAGTACCAATAAAGGAACTAGGAGAGGTAAAGGTGCAAAGCTATTTGCAGGGCGCAATCCCAGATCTTGCAGGGTGGTTTAAGTGGAGGATGCAACACTGGCTCTTTATGGTAAAATGTGCTACACTACACTATAACTACACTATACGTCTATGTTGTCCAACATTTGGTCATCATATGATAAATTACTGCACACAAAAACTCATGGCACACAATTATTTCAGTGCATTTATTAGCACTTGGTTTAACTGAATTGCAGGTGGTACGGATTGTTGTGCTGAAATGCTGTGCTCAAATGTGTTGCAGCTGTTAAGTAAATTTACTGCTGAGAGTTTGTTGATCAATATACAAACGTAAATTAAATTTCAAAGTGCTAAAGGTCTAACCAAGGGTATTAAGGGAGGATCAAAGTAAAACCCCTTTCTCACATTGTATGTTTTGAGGTAATTGCCACCATTTTCACAAGTAATTACTTAGTTAACCCAGAAAACAGGAAATCTGCTAAATGCATGACTTTTTTATCGCTTCCAGAGGCATATAAACATTAAATCGTAAGGCAAGCACAGAGAAATTGACTGCATTATCCAAGCACTCCAACTTTTCCTTCCAACATTAACTTTAAAACAAGAAACAGATGGAGAAGTTTGTGTGTCTGTCAAAGTCCATGCACAATAACCAAAGCAAGAATCAATAAAATCCACAAATTATGCATTGTTTATGTTAAACACTGGTTAGGTTGTAACTTTAATGCAATTACGAAAGCCTGTTCTGTGAATTGTGTGTCTCTAATCCAGAAATCACTCCGAGAAATGTGCCCTAAACAGCATGTGTGAAGCTACCCCCAATTTCTCCCACTTGCTTTGGAGATGCTATTGATTTTGTGTCTCCAGAGTCCTAAATCTAGTATAAATAGAGTAGAATACATCAAAAGCTTTACAGGGCATTTACATCTTATGGCACAAAGCAGCCTTGAAGATTCGCTTGGTTGCTTTTTTGTTATCTTTTCATGCACGGACACTCCTTTTTGAACTGCCACTATTATGCATGCTGCACAGATGGACCTCATTAAAGATTTTAGAGGCGTTTCTGACCAATGTGCTTTAAGCTTTCTCGCATCACGATTCCAATCAAAATATTGGAGCAGAGGTCATTTCAATCTGTATCCAAAGTATAATTGTAGCAGTATTGGATCTTCAAAGATCTGCATTGAGCCATTTTAGTGGCTTAAAATTAAATGTGCACATTCAAAGCAATATTACAAAACTACCATAGCATTCTCCAGAATGACTATTATAATTCATTATAATAAAGCTATTTTTTGTGCTAATAGGATCAATTAAATAAAAAACAACAGGAGTATAGCAAACAAAGAAATTTCACAGAGAACCCCCATCACCATCCCAAGCACGGAGCTGCATTATGGAGGTGGGCCCCCATGGGAATGAAATGAGACAGCATCCAATAAAGAGGATTATAGATTCTACCCTAAGCACCCATGTGTTTCCAATGAAAAACCACCTCCTGCAAAAGTCATTAAAATTTAAACTATCCTTACTGAGAGATATCACAATACAGTATGCATTACACTCAGAATGAGCGGAAAACAATCTCTTTCCTGACGCTGTGCAGTATGCTGAGACTGGAGTGAGAATTGTGCTTAATGGTTGAGCTAAGCACTGAGTGGAGTAAAAGTAAGAGTGTGAATGTGTGTTTTTAGGAGAAAGAGATTTCTGGGTACACATTTCACATGTTGACTCTAAGCTGCTGTGAGAGGGAGAGGGATAATGTTACACATATTTTTGTAGGTTCTATTTTTGGCTAATATCAGATGGTTGATAAAACATTAATTGGGAAACACCAGTGGCCAGAGAGAGGAAATCTGTGTTTAAGTCTTTTGGGTTCTTATACACTCTGACACCAACCATGTTTAAAGGAGAATGAAATCTGTCATTTATGTAACGCTTCCTGTCAACAGATAATGGTATGATCTAATATCATCAAATAATAATAAGTCACAGTGCCAATAAAATCAAGTACTGTATGTTCTTCCTTTTCTTTGTCATTGAGAGTTGCCAATACTTCTTGAACATCTTTCAGTAAATCAGCTGACACTATATGTGGTTGCCAATAACTTTACATGCTTGGTTCTTGTGCATTTCATCCTACATAGTACAAGAACTTGAAAGTTATGTTAAATTACATTTTGTGGTTTTGTTTCAATGTTTTGAATATTCTGTGTTTTAAAAAAAGGCTCTGTTTTATTGCGTTGTTTTTAAATAACGTAAAATCTGTAAATGTCAATCTACAGAAACAATGTGTTGAGATTTTGCATCATTTGCCATTTGATTGTTTAAAATTTGGAGACACTGAATTAAATGAAAGGGAGGTGCTCATAAAGAGGTTTGATCAATATTTAATCAATATTTAAGAAACGGGTGGTTGGACACCTTAAAAAAAATCACAAGCATACAACACCCTCTGTAAAATTACAGCATGCAAATTAAATACAGGGCATACCATAGAGCTACAGCGTTACAGTGAGATGATGGCAGATAATAACAGAACATCCTGCTCTCCTGGCTATCAATGATTATCATTTAGTAATTGGGCAAGCTAAAATCACTGAAAACAGTAAAAAAAAATGAAGAGAACTTTTTGAGAAACATTTCCCATCTGTATGATCATAATGTTGAAATCAGTTGAAAGATTTTGGCATGGTATTCTGCATGCAAGTGCCACTGAAATCACAAAGGCCTGAAGGCTTTAAAAGCCTCCAAAAAGATCTTCACTGCATACAAAAACTCACTCTCTAGTCCTCTGGTGCTGTTGCTATTTCATGCTTGAGGGAAAACTGAGTGAGTTGTCATTACAAATTGTTTGAGCTAGATTGGACATTTTCTCATGTTTCATTTATGAAGCGCCAACATATTTTTTTCTGTATTGGCATTCCTTCTGTGACCTTGTCATCCAAAATAACAAATAAAAAAATAAAAAGGACTGACCAGTCAGACCAATTAAGAATCAGGCCTTCCAAGGAGGCTTGTGCTTGTTGGCTTGTTGCTAGGCAACCTATTAAATTCCCATTTGAAAAGGTGTCAGATTCTCAGCAGGTACATGTGTACATCAGAGTCTGCGTGTTGATCTATTTCATTCATTGATGTTCCTTGACTGAGCTCTCTTTAGACTGATCTGACACAATCAAAGGTTATTTAATCCATTCATCATCATAATATCATATTTACAACTAAATAAAATGGGAATATATAAAAACGCGATTTTATATATATATATATATATATATATATATATATATAGTCCACTAAAACTGCTCTCCAGCTATTCATGACCCCTGATATGATATGAAAATATATATATATTTGAACTCAGGTGGCTTACTGATGATTTTGCTTTGCCTATAATCTTATAATCTATAATCAAAGACAATACTTTAACAGCTCCAGAATAATATCATGATAGCAGAAATATATCAACATGTTGAAATGTGGTTATTTTACTGCACACAAATAAATATTAGGATGGTTATTATAAGCAGAAAAGTTTTCTATTACTAATTTGAGAGCAAGTACAAACAAGAAGTAATGCAAAAATACAAGCTCACTTGTTCCCCTACAAGACATGAAAGAATTTGCTGGTGTAGTTACTCAAAACCCATTGCTTAATGTAGATGGGTATGGTTGCCAAGCAACGTCACAACTTAACACTTTATATATAGATTAAACTGATGTGTGGTCACAGGTGTTTATGTGTGTGAGTGCATTAGCTACTTTGCAATAGCTTCAAATGTGATTTATAATAACTTTTTTATAATGTAATCTACACTTTTTATTCAAATGCTGCTTAATAATCTTAAAATGTTATATCTTTTCTTTGGTTTCTCTCTAAAATAAAGTAAAATTATCAAATATCTCAACACACTTTTAATTTCCTGGATTTTCCATAAATGTGCATTGTTGCGTGGTTATTTAATAAACTGTAGGGTTGAATATTAAATGGCATTTGTTGCTGTGTCACAACCCCATCTCCTTCCTTTAAGGGACCCTTTGCATTCCTGAGCCCACAGATAAGCAGATCGTTGGTATAAGTAGCAGAAGGGTGGAAATTGACCGAAAATATACAGTTTTATACCATCCTGCTGTTAACAGTTTTCTAGTCATTTCGGCATTCCTACAGCTTGAACCACTGTAGTGAAACCACCCTTACGAAACTATTTTAAATTAAATTTTTAGTATAAGTTACTATATTGTGATAAATTACTTTGGTATAGGCTAAATGAATCACAATGTGATTAAAGCTTTTGTCGTGGTAAGCCTAATGGAAACATTTGACATGAAGAATTTATGGCTCTTCCCTGACTTGTGTGTCAATGCCATCAAGGGTAAAGCAAAGACATGGCCTGATTAAAGTGATGCAGTGTTGCAGCTTCACTTCTGATGCAAATTTAGTATGTGTGCCAAACCCCACTGCCAGTCTTCAGACCATAGCAATTGTCCCTCTCAATAATAGAGAAAGAAACACTAGAGCTACATCTACAGATGTCTCACTTTGTACTCTCTTTTGATTTCTCTGGCCCCTTCATCTTATATCCATTTCCAAAACAATCTAGGTAAGAGAAATTGCACAGAGATGAGTTTTTACTGTGAGGTGTACCCAGCTCAAACACAATCAGCCCTGACTTGGTTTCATTATAAAGTTCAATTTAAAAGGCCATCTCTGTTTACTGAGGCCATAGCCAGAGATTCTCCTCTGATTACTCAACTAGTCAAGCCAGCTGGAAGTGAAAGGCAGGCCAGCACATTCTTTTAGCTTACTGGCTATTATTGTCTAAAGAAATCCTATCATCCAGTGTGGAGCTCAGTGCTTTGGAGCTGTGGGCTATTCAGAGGTCTGTCATCATCATCTCCCATCATCTACAGCAAAGGAAGGTGTGGGCTGTTAGTTACCAAAGGCAATTGAATTACCTTCCAATGTCTGTGCCAGTAAACCCATGAAGGTCTATAAAACCTGGAGATAGCGTCTCATTTCAAGTTACAGAATCTACCAGCTGAGGCCATCTGTCTATGTCGTGATTCGTGACCCCCAGATTAGACCAAAAATGTTATTATTTAGGTATCTGGCAATGTACATGTTCATAGGAACTAACTAGCTTGCAGTTGACCTAAATAGACAAAACTGATCAATCAGAAGGAGTCGCTCTTGTGGCGACACTGACAAAGAAACATGTACTTGTATTGCATTATGAATTGTGTTACACTTGTTATTGTGAAATCAACCTTCTATGAGTAGTATGTTTTAGGCCCTAGATGTGCACAACAGTGATCCAGTGCTTTCTAAAGCCATTATCCACTAGCGCAATTGTTTCCCCTCCCCCACCTTTAGAAACCTTTGTACTTGAACAGGATAGAGGCAGTGGAGATGAAAGCCATCTTTGAAGAGATGTTCATATCAGGATATCAGTGCAATCATGCAAAGTCTGTCGACTGATTCATCATATTAAAGTTAAATATACAGGAGGGGATGGTAAATAGTAAACCTAAATGTTAAGAAATGGAAAGATTTACAGACAATCATAGAAAAGCATGTTATAATGTGAACATTTTTCTACACAAAATTAAAATACTGACAACATTTTTTGTTTATGTTCCTTTATGTTGCATAAAGGAACATAACCATAGTGCTTAATTAAACTCTGTATAAGAAGAGATGCATGACTTTAATTTACATTTTGAGTCCAATGGAAAACAACAACAATTGGAACAACATGAGAGTGAATTAGAGATTAGTTACATTAGAGAATACAACATGAAAATATAGCACTAAAATAATCTGGAGAACAATCCATGCCATTTAAATGAGACCCCTGGCTTCAGACACACTGACTCCAGGCGTGCTGGACTGAAACACTGTCTCTGACCCCCATCTCACATTTGCGAGGGTCTTTCACAGCTGAGGCCAGTAGAGGCTTATCGTAAAATATAAACTAAGGTTTTAACACAGGGAGCTTTCACAACCAAGAGATCTCCCATACAATATTCATTCTTAGTCAGTATTGAGAAGGCGAAATTATAAATATGAGCTTTAAACTTAAAGGAACATCATTAGATAAAAAAAAACTTTATATCTAGCCAAGATGGGCTTCCATCTTGCTTTGGATCTCCAAAATCCCCAAAAGGAAATCTTCAAAACAGTTACGAAAAACAGCAATAAATATCTGGCAATAATGCATTTCCTTTATCTCAGATAATCTAAGGCTGGTCTTTAAATTGCAGTGTGGACCAGAACAATAAAAGATACCAGGAGATATCTAAAATGATTTGTTTAGTCATATGATGCAGGCATGTAAAACTTAAAAAAATCTAAAAAATGTATATGAAACAGTGGCTGAAACAAAATTATCATTCTCCAAAATACACAATCTGGTTTTATATGCTTTTCTATGTCTCTTCTCAAAACAAGATGCCACTTTGTTTTTATCTTTAAGATCAGCTCGAATCGGGTTATTTCTGTTGTGTTGCAATAGGCTGGATTAAACCTAAAAACTAATGTAAAACAAGGCAATAGCACAATCTGCTGCTCTCTGCTAAAGAGAGATGCTATCTTATTCAATCTATGCATGTCCAATGATGCAGCACAAGGTCAGTTTAGTGGCTGCCATAACAAAAGCAAGGAGCACTTTGTATTACAAATTAAGATATGAAATGTAACAAGAAGTGAATAACAATGCAGTCATAAACATCTCCTTTTCTCAGCATTGCAGGGGCAGATCATTGCCAAGCATGATATTTTTGTAGTCATTTTGCAATTCATTCTGCATTCTTTACTGCATGCCCAAATGAGAGAGACACACACAACAGATACAGAATAGTCATTTTGTCATTCTGCAATTTTGCCATCGCAGAATCAACATTTTTCAAATTTCAATAAAATTATCAAGGTTTTAAACAATGAATTTGAGGACTTTCATTTTTGATTGAACTGTTTCTTTAACTTCCATTTCCAAAGTCTTCTGCCTCACTGACTGTTGGTACTGTATATATTGTCGGCAGAGGTTTGTGCATCTTGCCACAGGCTGGTAATGGAAAGACAGAGAGTCTGTTCCTTATCACAAACACCTCTGTCAGTGAAAAACTAAGCAACTACCGCGCAGAAGGCAAAGTAACACAACCGATGTCACAGCACTCGCTCCAACAAAAAATATTCCAGCACAGTCACAAAAACCTTGCCTTTTTCACTGACAAGACAACCCAAGGGAGAAGTTGGAATCATTCATTTTAACAGCCAGCTTAACAGCCAGACCCTGTCGCTCTGCAATCAACAGCCATCAGGGAAAAGGCGGGAATTAAATAACACTGTAAAAGCTACCCATGGACAATTAACTTAGCAGTTAAAATGTGTAATTACAACAAAAAGGCTAGTTGAATAGAAGGCAAGTACAGTCATTCATGGTTAATTATTGTAAACAACTCTCTTTATAAAGAAAAACAAGTCTTCATTTCCACTCTTTAGTTATATGATGTGTCGTGGAGTGCATGTACGGGAGTATTTACACTGACATTCAAGGAGCAATCCAATCAGGAGGTGGTTTGAGGCACATGTGTTTATATCTGTTTTAAGAAGACACAGTTACTTAAAACGGAAATATCCATACCCAGATAACTTTCTGATTGAACATGAAGTTACTATTTGCACATAGGCCCTACATTTATGAGATTAAATGTAATTGTTATAGGTTAGGTTACTAAACTGACCCCTCATGTGGTGCACTAACACAGTCATGTTTATTCAGACATCTGAGAGACAGCAAATTGCATTTCCTACTCGCCTTTTTCCATTGATCTCCATATAATTAAATTATAATTGATTCAATGCCATACTTTACTTGGGGGCTTACAGAGCCCTCCCTCCACAGGATAATGCAGCCTATCGTGGCACAGAGCCCATCCTAGAAAAATATCCCAACATCAAAGGATGCTTTTTTATCTGCTGCTTGGAGGTACAATGAGATACAGTGACTTCAGACAGCAAAACCGTGACCAAAGCCATTCTCCCATGGCACACTGTGCCAATTACGGCCTCGTCTATAGCAGTCATGATCATGTGTTAAAAAACAGAGGGCCTAGAATATGATAATTCTAATAATGGAAAGAATCTCTAAACTGAGGAGACAGCTGGTATGGGGGCCAGCCGAGAAAAAGCATGCCACAGCAAATAGCATCAAAATCAGAGTGTTCTATATCTGTAAGTGAAAGTATGATCTAAAGTGTAAGTGAAGGAAAGATTTAGCAGTTAATTTCTGCACATGCATACAAAGAGATTGCGTGCCTACATTCAAAGTGTCTCCACTACAGAGCTACTCGGAATATATCAGCCACATGCAGCACAGTGAACAGGTGACTGTAATTTTCTGCAGTTGATGTTTTATTTGCGGGGTTGTGCAGAGCCACCAGTAACAGTTAATGAGAAAACAGGCCGTAAAAGAAATTGTGCCATATATCTTCAAAATGCCAAGTCAGAATAATTGGGCATTCTTTTGGATTGATGGAAAAAACTCAATTGGTTGTTGCTAAAATACTGAGACAGATGAATCAAATAGTTAACAGACAGAACCCATGGAAAGTATTACCACATTAAAATGCCATTTTAGTTATTGAGGCTAATTTCATTGGAGAGGGAAGAAATCAGTAAGACATTTTTTGTACTATGACCACATTTATAAACAATATAAGTAAATGAAGGAATGTTTCCAGGATTCTCTTAGGCTCTGTAATATTTCAAATCTAAGCTGTAGTATTGGCATAATGCTATTAACTCATCAAAGTGATGCTTTGTTTTATTGCTTTCATCTGCCATGAAGTCCAAACAGATGGGAATGTTTATTTCTGATCATTGTGAATTAAACTCAATGTCCAGTGCTGAAATGCATACACATCATTTTCACCAAGTATTTTTATTAATACATCATAAGAAATAACAGACCAAGTGCTGACTTAATGTCAGTATTAAATATAATATTAATACTTTTGTCTTTACAGCTCTTTCTAACAGCTTGACAGTCTGACTTCAGTTTAGATTTTGTTATTTTGCACTGACTTTGCTAGGCATTTAAAGAACACATTAGCCATGTTTTCAAAAATACTATTTGTCTGCATTACTTGAACCCTAAATCTTCACTAACCCAAAATGGAAAATCATGTTGCATGTACAGAGTCGCTTTATCTGAATGCTTTATTAAAAATGTCATTCTTTAAAGATTTATAGAGTAATTTCTTGTTTTTATTAAGTAATACAGTAGGACGGCCAAAACAGTATTTATACAATGAGATTTGACTTTTGTTTATATTATAGTTATATATGATCTGAAGTAAATCAAAGATTATAATTTTACTCTGAAACGTAATATTTTATCTGTTGAAAACTGAATTACTTGTTTTCTGTTACAGAAAACTTGCTGTAGTCACAGCTGCATGAGTTAAAGGATTATATGATTATTTTTCAACAGTCAATGTTACGTTTTTAGACCATTCTTATAAAACAAACAAAGCAGAAAAAAAAAATCAAGCAGTTTATTCTGCTGCTACTTTAAGACTTCTAAATGCACTATTCATATATTGGCATATGTTAAATAAAATACAGGCTTATTTGCACATACTCAGCATCTGCAGGTTTTCATTTTAACCATGTCATCCTTCAATAACAACCTCTTTGCAAAGCCTGCACTACATTGTGATGAAATCACAAAACAATCCATGATGTGCACAAACCATCAAGATCAGACTGAAATGATCAAGAACCTTGTTAAAACGGGATCAGAAAGTTACAAAATGCAAGAATGAACAATTTTACCTTCAGAGAACAGGGACAATTTGACCCATAATCGTATTACATCCTTAAGGCTATGTGGTCATTAGAGAAAGCCACTGTAAAATTTGGTGTGTAGTCTTGACAACCCATAAATCTGATGAGACTACTTTACAAGAATCTTTACAAGATTTGAAAACATTAGTTCATATGTTAAACAACTGTAAAAAACTGTCTTTTCGTTTTGCACAAAATCAGCATCACAGCAGACATAAAACAGTTTTAAAATAGAAAAGGAATGAAAATATAATACTCAAGGAACTGAGAAATCAAACTGATGGCAGTGAGTAACTTTTGTTTCTTTAGTATGCGGACCTCTCTCTAGCAAGCAGAACTCTCTCCATGGTGCTGAAGCTGTTTCCCAGGTGACATGTTATCAAGGGCATCAGCCAAGAAGCTGTTTCTAAAGAGCACATACAGCAGCGCAACCATCTGACGCTCACGAAATGATAAATAAAACTGACGGCATTCAATACCTAATTTGTCAAAATGCATTTGCATTAATCATTTTGCCAAACTATCTTGCATTTAGTCTGTTTCAAAACATAGTTGAACTGAGAAACTTATAGTTTATAAACCAGTTTTTTAACCAGCTATCTCCGAATATGTACAAAGTCAGGTTTTTCATATTCTATTCTGTGTGAATCCAATCTGTGAACTTTGAATCCAAAACAGCACAATACAGTGTGGAACTTTAAAACTTATACAAAAAACAATATTAAATATTCATACAGTCTCAACAAGTATTTCAACAAGTATAATATTAATTCAGTTTTAAATAAGATGCAAGGCGCTCATTCGGTTTTGTAAAATATAAGACTCTATAAATGAAACGTCTCGTACCGTCGTAAATGTTATTTATGCTTTCGATAGGGGGAAACATTGTGATGGAGCTCGGTCTGATGAAATGAGAAGAATGGAAACTAGCTGACGTTATAAGACCTTGGACGTACAAATGGAGCGAATACAGAAAACAGCAACAGTGAAGACTGTAAGATCGCTTCCTACCGTATTGAATAAAGCCTATGGCGAGTCTTGGTGTGTTTCTGTGTAATCCTGCAAAATAAACGTGAATGGACCTGAATGGCGAAATGTTGCACGTCGTTGGTCTTCAGTGCTGGTGCCTCTGACTGCACAGCTGCTGTTTCCACGCGCTTATTACGAGAGACTGAGGGGCGCGCGACACGGATCAGCGTGCACGAGTCCACAGCGCACTGCCTTTAAATGAACGAGGACCTGTTAGGTGCAAAATAATTTGCACGGTTGTGTAAACCGTACATCCGACACCGGTAAAGAATCTAGATAGATTTAATCTGACATGCAGTGTGACATTTGGAAATAAACTTAACTATGTTCATTACAAAATTCATTTTTAAGTAAGAGAAAGCTTATATAAATTAATGCATGACACAGTTGTGTAAACTGCAAGTTGTTCCGTTAACCAAAAAGTGGGTCTTAACTGACAAATCTAAAATGTATGCAATTATAGTAACTGAGACCAAACTGCCCTCAAATAAAACTGATTTCAATATTAATATTGTCTAATCTTTTTGTAATATGTAATATAACGAGTATATACATAAAAATCATTATTGTCTTAAAATGTACATACATCGTGTTTAGAATTGAATTAAATTGTTTGTGCTTGTGTATATTCAGTCAAATTAACCGGAACCAGTGTTTGTGATAAGAATTTTTTTTCATTGTGCCCCTTTTAGATCAGATACAGAGCACCACGGCTGATCACGGTATAGGCAGAATAATCTGGTAATTGTACTCCCTCTGTTGGCCACGGACCACATGATCATACAAATGATCATAATCGCCATAAAGACTCGTCACACAAGCGACGGTAGGTGGAGAACAACAGATGAACATACGCTATATTGCCAAAAGAATTCGCTCACCCATCCAAATAATTGAATTCAGGTGTTCCAATCACTTCCATGGTCACAGGTGTATAAAATGAAGCGCCTAGGCATGCAGACTATGCAGACTGCTTCTACAAACGTGTGAAAGAATAGGCCGCTCTCAGGAGTGTCGTGAATTCCAGCGTGGTACTGTGTTGGTTGGATGCCACCTGTGCAACAAGTCCAGTCGTGAAATTTCTTCAGTGGTATTATAACAAAGTGGAAGCGATTGGGAATGACAGCAACTCAGCCAAGAAGTGGTAGGCCACGTAAAATGACAGAGTGGGGTCAGCGAATGCTGCGCAGAGGCCAACTTTCTGCAGAGTCAATCGCTACAGACCTCCAAAGTTCATGTGACCTTCAGATTAGCTCAGGAACATTGCATAGAGAGCTTCATGGAATGGGTTTCCATGGATGAGCAGCTGCATCCAAGGCATACATCACCAAGTGCAATGCAAAGCGTCAGATGCAGTGGTGTAAAGCACGCCGCCACTGGACTCTATCACGCTTCTCCATCTGGCCCCACTTTGTGGGAACAGTTTGGGGATGGCCCCTTCCTGTTCCAACATGACTGCACACCAGTGCACAAAGCAAGGTCCATAAAGACATGGATGAGCGAGTTTGGTGTGGAAGAACTTGACTGGCCTGCGCCCCGATAGAACACCTTTGGGATGAATTGAGCGAAGACTGCGAGCCAGGCCTTCTTGTCCAACATCAGTGTCTGACCTCACAAATGGTCAAAAATTCCTATAAACACACTCTTAAACCTTGTGGAAAGCCTTCCCAGAAGAGTTGAAGCTGTTACAGCTGCAAAGGGTGGGCCGACGTCATATTAAACCCTATGGATTAACAATGGGATTGCACTTAAATTCATCTGCGTCTAAAGGCAGATGAGTGAATACTTTTGGCAATATAGTGTATGTAGGCTGAATAATTAAATTAACATTTTCATTATATGTATTATACATAATGTTATGTAGGCCTAGTTATCAAAGTGGTTTATTTTGTTCACTGAGTAGTTTAAATGAATATCTTATTAATGAACTGTATAATATTAATGTATTAATATTATTATTGTATAATGTATTAAATAATACACGTAACTTACTCCAGACTATTTATGAAAAATACCCTTATCCTGTATATTATTTGTTCAACGGTCCACAACATGAGATTTACGGGAAAATATCCCTTCAATAAATTTTTTAAGACGACAACCTTTCATTTAAAATAAACCTTTCGTTTTAAACCTTTCATTAAAAGGAAACAATTCCTAGGTGTTTGGAACCAACCAATAACCACTGAGAAAATATCCACGCGATTGCACTTATAACTGTTACTGAGATATAGCCCTTAATTGTGTCATCTTTCTTATGAAGAACTAGTACCTACGCGGTATCCCATCCGAATGATAGCACAAATAATCAAATAATTATCATGTTCATTGATCAAGTAAAAAAATACCAGCGCACGTGAGGTTGTTCGTGAGATTCATTAAACAGTGTAATCTCAGTGCATGATAATACAGTGTGGGGAAGTTTAAGAGGAAATGTTTTGTTTAAGAGGAAATATGTTTTGTGTGAAATGTGTCTTATCTGATATATAAAATTAAACTGCAGCTGTAGCCTGGAAATTCTGTGCAAAAGAACATGTCATTTCACATGCTAAATGTTACATAAGCAAAAGGCCTGTCTGCAACACCGCAGCTTGACTGGTGAGGAGTTTCCAAGGAGGGCGGTCCCACGCTCTTTTCAGGAAGTAATGTTACAGAGGAAATTTTATTTGCGTTGTAAATGCAAAAAGTTCCTTGTTTGCGACCTATATATTTTGGTGTGGTATGATTACATTTTCATAGATCCTCTATCCCATTCAAAGCGAATTAAACGTGGGTGCCCGTAATAAGTTAACGCGAGCATTCAATACAATATTACATAAACAGATATGGCTACAGTTACACTTGTGGATCTTACACATCTAAATTGTTCGGAATACGATATTTGTCTGAAGAAGCGCATAGACAAGTTCTGTGCAATTGCAAGGAATGGGTCGCAGGGATCGGTCTTCACAGTAGTCCAGCATTCAAAGAACTCAATGGAGACGGACAGATTTCCAAGAAACTCTATTCTGGAGATGTTTACCGATGTAAAGAATTCCCCACAGGTTCTGTGCAAAAGCTCTCTGTGTGCCTCATTATACTCTTTCAAACAGGCGATAGACAAGGATGAAATTACTGATGTAAAGATCATGACATCAACCCAGGGAAGAGAACTATTTCAGGTCTACCAGGAGCTCCTCTTCACTTCGGCCTATTGTTTTGAGTATATGGTCGTTTTTGACAATCTCTCCTGTGCACTGGAAGATCCCATCGTCAACTGCACTGAAACTGCTGACGTTAAACGTGAGGTTAACATGTTTTTACAGCACCTACCAGTGGTCAGGGGAGATATTACAATTATTAGATCGTCTTTAATTTCAGGTTGGTTGTGATTTTCATATACCCATTTTGTACGTTTGATGTAAGGCTTAGGGATTTATGACCTATTATACATGTTATTTTGTCAATATGGACGTTTTATGTATTAATTAAAAAGTACATTTATTGACTGATTTTTGAAATACCCATGTGAAAGGTACAGAAACCGTATAAATTGGTAGGTTAGTATAATAACCATATTATTCCATAGAATAATACATCACCAGTTAAAAGTTGAATTATATGTTTCTGATAATAAGAACTTAAATGCGCAAAAATACTTTCGATCATTACTGAAATGCTTAAAATTACTTAAATGTAGACATGTAAGTATAGATTGTGCCTATATATGAATTTCTTTACAAACATTTGTATTTATTATTTATTTATTGGTGAGTTGGACCAGATGGTTACCCAAATGCCCAGATTTAATACTTTATAAATGCATCCCAGGATGCACTTTGTATGTTTGTTTGAGAGAATGCACATTGTACAGAGCTGTAATCTAGGCAAAATAGTGGCTTTAATAAAAAAAACTAAAATATAAGATCAGCTTTTGGTCATTAAATAATTAATTATTTGTGTTATTTAATGATTTTAATTACTTCACTATCATTCAAAAATGTGAAAAATAGTAATAATATAGAATGCGTAGGTGTCTTAAACCTTTGACTGGGACTCTAAGTGATGTCAGAATAACACAGCACACAGTAAATGTAGTCTAGTTTATTTATATTTTCTTTCTCATTGAAAGACTGTTTTGCTCATGGCTTCACCACTCGTACTGGAGGTATATCTTACATCAGCACCCTGAGTTCTTTGAACCTCTTCTGCAACCCACGGCGCAAAGACTCCAGAGTTGTGGTATCTGAAAACCTCCGCCGCCTGGGCCAGCAGGCTGGATTTCAACCCCATCAGTTCAACCTCATAAAGGTATTTTACCATAAAGTAAATGAGAATCAGTCTATTGACCAATCAGCACATGGTTATAAAACACAGTCATAACTCAAAAGATTTGCACTATAAATCTGCTGCATTAAACATTTCTATGTAGTTTTCTATATTTTACATAATCAATCATGTATGTTTCTTTGTCATTTACTTCAGTGCAATCATGCCAGTGATGTGTGGGTGATGGGCAAACCTGCACCCAACAGTTATGATGGAATGGTGACCAACCAAGCAGGCGTTGTCATAGCAGCACCAGGAGCTGACTGTATGCCTCTGCTGTTTACTGACCCTGTAGCAAAGGTTATTGGAGTAGCACATGCAGGTGAGTCATCATATCTGTTAAAGAGGAATCTTTTTCATGAAAACATGTCCAGGTACCCCATTTTTAAATGAAATTGAGAGATTATATTATATTGATTTTCATTCTTTGGATAAAATATAATATGCTCTGAGTGCACTGTTTTGTTTTCCTAATTCTAAAACATTGTAGTTAGAATTAAGTTATCTCTGTGCTGTTCCTCAGAACTGTACTCACATAATCTTTGTAAAATTAAATTTGTTGGTCATGGCACTTTAACGAGAAATGTTAGGTACATATCAGCACTTTTATGTTTCTGTGTGTTAATCTGTTTAAAAAACACAACAGAAATTAGATGTTGCACCAGATACACAGCAGTAGAAGTACAGCATAGTTGTTTATCCAGAATTTCTTGTCTGTGTTACAGGCTGGAAGGGTACCCTCATGGGAATTGCCATGGCAACAGTGAATGCTATGGCATCGGAGTTTGGCAGTAGGCCTGCAGATATTGTATGTGTGATTGGGCCTTCTGTGGGACCATGCTGTTTTACTCTGGAGCAAGATTCAGCCAGAGAGTTCCATGCCATACATCCAAATTGTGTAAGACACATGGAGTCACCCACACCTTATGTTGATATCAGACTCGCAACCAGGTAAATATCAAAGAGCAACCAAAGGAATAATGCTTTCACTTCAATAGCACACTGGAGACCTATTTTATTGATCCCTCATAAAATGTCACTCCAATGTTGTCTTCTGTGTTACTTACATAGATTATACCATTTCTTCAGTACTCACAGTAATGAAAAAACCCTGTAACAGTGGTGATTTATGTAAGAGGTGAAATATTTGTTACATATGCCGAAGAAAAGATAAATCATTGTCTAGGGGGAAATTAAGATTCAAAAGCAGGCTACATGTATGAAGCCTTTTAATTATAATAGCAATTCATCATATTTTGTTTCACAGAATTCTCCTGGAGAGAGGTGGGATTAAACCTAAACACATTGAAAACATCAGGATTCCACATGAAACTAATTCCACACTTTGCACCTCCTGCCGTCCTGAATTATTCTTCTCCCATGTAAGGGACGGAATCAACTTTGGAACACAGATTGGATTTATATGGATTAAGGAGTCTCATGATATAAAAGAATCAGACCAATGATACATTAATCAAAGTCTGATCGAAACGTGCAGACACTAATAATAATGCAGACATTAGTGCATTAATAAAAAGCATGAATTAATATGGATTGTTTTTAACCACACAAGCAAACAGACCTGTGTCCTGATTATGGAAAACAGTAATATCCAGGAAATTTAAATTTCCAGACTTAAGAAAGTCATGAAAATTTCTATAGTAAATAAGACTATACTGTGACTATGATATTATGCTGTGCTCTAAAATATCTCAGTGACTAAATAGTGCTTTTTTAAATGCGAAAACGCTTATAAAGCTGCTCAAAGAAACCTCATGAATTTTCCTTTGATATCTGTCGGTATGAATTAATTATTCTGTGTATGAAGAGGACGTACTTAAAGGGTTTGAAATACAATTATTATGACCGTGAATGTACGCTAGAGGGAGCTATTGTTTTTCTTTCGCTCCTCTTTAAAAGCGAAGCACTGTTGACGTACAAACATTAGTGTGACCACTATGGACTTGCAGTCAGTGTTATAGTAAAAAGAGCTGCTTGTTGTTTTTATGTCAGGCCAGGCTAAAGATCAATTCTGTTAAGTTCAATTCTGTACTCAAAACTGTTAAGTTCTAGTGGGACTATCTCTTTGTGTGTGTGTGTGTGGCCCGTTTTGGTTAGTTAATTTAATGACATGGTTTATTGGAATTCACCATACTTTGTTTGCCTCTGTCACAGGAGCTACTGCAACCTGACATGACCCTTACAATAACTTAAATTGTTGTTGTATGTAATATGTCCTAATATGTCAGGTTAATTAATTATGTATGTGGATGGGAGAGCATATCCATATGTACTACAACAAAAAGTACCACAAGCATATTTACATTTAGAAAGACTTGACCATACTGTAGTATTTAATTCAAAAAGTCCAAATATTACAACTGACCCTAATATCCCCTATATTTCTTATTTTTTGACGTAATTTAGACCCTTCTGTACAGGGCGGGCTTTAATTCAGTACTAAGTATC
The DNA here is from genome assembly GCA_036877585.1 of Botia kubotai. Lineage (NCBI taxonomy): Eukaryota > Metazoa > Chordata > Actinopteri > Cypriniformes > Botiidae > Botia > Botia kubotai. Next base: position 8,323 of record JAZGTI010000298.1, on the reverse strand, counting down.
AATAATTGCCTTTATACATGGCTGTCTGCAATAACTGACTCTGACTCTGATTGGTCAATTGTCTCATTCTGTGGTGAAATATATTTGTATTATGATCATATAATTGACTGTTGTCTCTGGCAACTGATTTCATTGTCAAATATCACATCAATTTGTGGTCTCTTCTTTATCTTGTGTAATAAAATATATAAATATGCCATACCCATTTATGTATTTATTTGATAAGTAGCTATATAGTAGCTTTCATTCTATTACATATTTTAGAGGTATTTTTGTATGGGATTGTAATGAAGCTGTGAACTTCTGAACTTAATTCTTCTGTGAGGGTCACAGGTAAACATTTAATGTTTTAACAGAATCCTTATATGTCATTGGACTTATCGGAGACAGCTGGTAACGAAAAAGAGAAGTGTTTTAGATCTATAATAGATTCAGCTTATCCAAACATTAGGAAAATCAAAACAACAGTATCATTACAGCATACACAGGCATTTACACAAAACAGTTTTGACCCTAAAACTGGTCAACTGCTATTGCTTCAAAAAAATAATTGCAGAACCGCTATTCAAGTTAATATAAGTGCTTTTTTTCCACAGAATCCCTAGCACAGTTTGCCTGATATATGACTTCCCCGTCATGCCTCAGTTTTCCCGTAACTTATTAAACCGCTTGACACACAGATCCATACACAGACTTAGGAAATCACTCTAGCTTCCAATGAAACTGCATTGTGTTGTTTTGTTAAACAAACAAGAGCAAGTTTGATCAAATGTAGAAACTGGATATGTATACATGTGGAAGATGGCTGTCAAGCCCATTGGTGTTGCAGGGCTCAGATGGGAACCAGGCACACAACTTTTGTTCTGGTGTTTGAATGCATATCGTGCCCTTGCAGTTTGTTTAACAAACCTGCATTCCAGCTTAATCTACATTTACAAAGAAAAGAGACATGACATCATTAGTACTGTAAGTGCTACTGTAAACCATGTGACAATCTTACTGAAATCTTGTACAGTCTGTCTTACATTCTAGAAACTAATTCTGTTAAGGTTTTGATAGTGAATACTAAAAAGTACTATAAAGTGTTAAGAACAAAATGCTGTCTGGATAAATTAAGGTGTAGATGTATGGGATGTTAGGATTGAATAATGGTAGTTGAATCAAGCAGAATTATGATGTATAAAGACAGCAGTATTTTAGGGTGTGCCAAGGAAATCATAAGACACATGCAGGTTCGTGGACCAGGACCAATGGTAAACCTGCTGGTTGTTTCACATCAGCTCCTGAGGCCCGTCCCTTTGGCTTTACCTGAATGAGGAGGTGAGGTTTAAAAAGCTTCCAAAATACACCCTTTATTTTTGTGACAAATTAGCACATCCTCACCACCAGCATCCCCATCTTCACATACACCTGGCGTGCACAGTTTGTTTGTTTTACATTTACAGCAGTGTTTTACTGGAAACAGGCTTCCTGGCCCTTCTAAGCATTCAAGATATTAAGTTTCAGGATGAGTGCATCAGACTTTCCTTTATCCTGTGTTCTACCCAAAGATATGGCAGCGAAGGAATTTTAAGGCATTTGAAGGGACAAAATTGTGTATGTGGGGGTGCACATTTACAAACCATCGTATTTTGACTGAATTAAGTCACTTTGCATTTATGTTAATAAAACATTTTCCAAAACATTTTCCAAATTACATTATTAGGATAACAATTTGTATAGTCTTTATATGTTTACATTTACATTAATTTCAACAGTAACTGTTCATCACTAATGTCCCTGCTTTGTAGGCTTTAAAGACCCAAGTTGGCACGGACATGTTTTTTAAGATCTAATAAATTGTGTTATGTCAGCATGAATTGGAGAATGTTTCCAAGAGCTTCGTGTGTGCTTGAAAACATTGAAATATGACCTTTTGTACAAAGCAGTTTATATGTATGATCAACGTCACAAATGTGCTTATTTGAGTATAACAGAATCTGGAGATACTGCAGAGCTTTACATATTTCTCCTTTATATTATGTCATAGCTTTATTTGCTTTAAACATTTTAGAAATCAAAAAAAATTCTATTACCAGGTTTAAATGTAGAAAACCAGATGTAGTCTTAGTTTTTTCAGACCCCACTGTACACACACACACACACACACACACACAGAATCCACTTATATAACTGTACCAATGACCCCTTCCACCCACATCATTCACATTTGCATTGCATATAAACATTATTGTTTATGTCAGCTGTCTGCTGAAGCCAGACCCACGTAATAAATACATATCCTGTCAATAGTATGTCAACAGATAAGAAGAACATGTTTTCCCTTTCAAGTCCCGCAAAAATCTTAAAAAGAAAAAAAACATTTTTAACAATGTCCTCGAATGATTTAGTATTACTGAAATATTGTTGTATTAAGGAAATGCTTAAATATTAAATTTAAAAATTAACCTTAGCTCAAGGCAAGAGCTTGTTTCTGCTTCATGAGCCACACACCCCCACCCCTCAGCTCCACTCTCTCCTCATCTTTAAGTGGGCGGTTCAGTTTGCTCTGTCACGATTACACTATGTTTATGAAAACAGTGTAATTCTCAAGACAGTGCTTAGATCTGGTTGTACAGTTGATCTGGGTGTGGATGTTCGCCTTTTTCTGTTGATTTTTTTCTGAATTGTCTCTGTATACAGAGGTCCTAAATAATAGAAAAGATAGCTGGCAAACAAATATTGTCAGAGGATGAGTCAGGCAGAGAGTGTCATTGCATGTTAGTGGAGACGAAATCCGGTTTCATCCGGCTGAACAGTTTTAGATAGCCTTTCCGATGTGTTTTATGTTGTTTAGATAAGTCTAACTCCTCTAGCTCAGGAGAGGAAAAAAGGGTTGCTGATGCAATATGTTATGATTTTATGTTATTCAGATTTGAATCAGACAGCTTAAAGAAGTTATGTTTTAATATGTAATATGTTTTGTCTTTTTAGGTCTGTCATTGTCTGTAATTGTTTTTGTCTGTCATTAAGTAAGAAAGTACTTGTTTTTTTATTTTCTAAAAATAATGTGAGTGGTGCTTGCAAAGCTCACCACCATGATGCTTTGTTACTTTTGGTGGTTGCCAAAGTGTTGCTATGTGGTTACTACAGTGTTCTGAGTGATTGTTGGTCTGTTGCTATTCAGTTCATAAGGTGTTCTGAGTGATTTCTACAGTAAGTGGTTTCATACGGGTCATGTCATCTGCAATGTGTGCTAACAGCTTTCTTAATGTTTATAGGTTTTAAAAGCTTACCTGTTTCCCTTTTTTACTCTAATAGTAAATCAAAAGAAAAAATTACCTTGTAATGGGCCCTGTGATATGGCATAAGCATTCCATTACTGTTTCTTTGGTTGCTAGTTCTTGAACTGATCACTGAGATCTTAGCTTAGTGATACTGGAGGAAGGATTCAGGTCTGGTGCAGGGCTGCAGTGTAGATCAGTGTTGGCTGAGGTGCAGTGTGGATCGTACACATTAACGCTGATGCAGCAGCTTCTATCACTTGCAGATAGTGGAGTTTACAGAGAGATGGACACATTCCTGGCACCAACCACACACTGCTGTCAGCACAGGCCCATCACACCCTGCGTCATTGCCAGTGAAGAGGTTAAGGCCCGAAACACACCCAGATATCTAAACAGGAAAACTTCTAGCTGTGCAAGCTCAATCTGATGCATTGTTGCATTGGAAAATGCAGGAGGCAACCATCAGAGCTTAACGATACTACACATTGCATTCTCAATGTTGGTGTAAAAAGTGTGCTGTAGTGGACATAAACAGTTTTTTTTTCACTAAACCATCTTTACAGACTAAATGCCACCAGTGTTAAGTTAAAAGCAACAGTGGCAAGAATGAAATTAGCTTTAAATAAAATTAGCTAAATGTAAATTTAAAGGGAAAGTTCAGACAAATATTAAATATTACTCTTATTTTGTTCACCCTTAGGCCATCCAAGGTGTAGGTAATATTTTTTCTTCAGTAGAACAGTAACGAAAATTTTCACCTAAAACGTGGTCCTTGGTGATTCATAAAATGCAAGGTGTCATGTATATGACAGACATATGGTACCAGTAAACAGTCTTGAGCACATCTGAAATGCAAGCTACCTGTTGTATCAAAATGACAGAGAAGTGTTATTAATATAACTCCTCACAACTCATGTTGAAAATTCTTAGTGTCCTGACAACATACAAACAGGCTTCGTGAAAAACAAACTAAAATACTTTTTAGAAACGAATTAAAATGTAATCAATTATTTGACTCATTATTTGTAAAAAAAAATATTTTAAATGTTGTAAATAATGTTTAACATCTTTCACAGACTGATTGTTTCATAAGACCTCGATATATCGTCAGGAGCTAAAGGGATTTGAGAGCCGTTTTTTAGTCTTTTAGAAACATGGTATTCCTAAAATTCCATTTAATGAATCACCAAGGACCAAAGTTTCAGCTGTAAATCATTTTTACTGTTCTGAAGAAAATGTCACCTACATCTTGGATGAAGGATAAGATTAAACTAAAAGCAAATTTTCATTTTTGGGTGAACTATCCCTTTAAGGAAGAAAACATGAACTTTTCCATTTTGTGTTACATCCTTGTTGTGTAAATGTTTCCTAAGACCAAGTTTAAATTGTAACGATATTGATCATTGTAAGGCTAATAAATCATTTGTAGTCTCTGACGTCTTTCCGAAAATAGAGTCTACAAATTACTAAAAACTGTGATTGATTTCCTCAGGTTAACCAGGGATCAACATCCTGACAATTACCTTCTTTCTCACGTTGTCTTTGAAACATGATCTTATCTTCTCTAATCTCTCCATTCTGTCTGCCGGCCTTCAAGATTCCATCACGATTACTGTAAGCTCTGGACAGTCTTTTCTCTTGTTATTATATTATACTTAAAAACTAGCACACGCCTTTGATCTCCTGATTTAAATAAACTGTGTCTTGCCATTACAATTTCCTCCCCTGGGGGTAGCTGCTTAACTCAGCCCCTCTAAAGAAAAGCTTCCTTTTGCTTTTTTTTTCTTCTGGCTATGATCCTGGAGTAATCATATACGTGTCCCCTTCATCTTGGGCAGCAGAGATGGCTCAGCAGGATCTGTCTGGCCACCTGAACACATGGGAGGGAGAAATAATTTACAAGACTTACTTTTCTGTTTCCCGATGTTGCAGTGAAGCTCTGATTCCAAATGACCCAGTGTTTCACATCCAGATTCTAGGTGATAAATACATCTTAAAGCTTTAATGTGATTGAGCTCCCAGAGGCAAAAATGTCCACAATCTCTACAAGCCTTCTTTAATGAGTCCCAAACATTTTAATGGTATTGCTAATGGACTTCAGGCCCCAGTTAAATCAGCGAGTTCCTAATTAACATTCTAAAAACTGGATATGTGAAGTTGTTCCCTTAAAGGTGAAGCAATTGATTTTTGTAATGAAATAATACATGCCTGTTGTCTTATAGATGTCATTAAAATAGATGTTCTAAGATATTACAGGACAGATAAAAGCCTTAGGCTCTGTAACTTGCAAAAAAGAATCTGACTGTACAGGATGCTATTGTTTAACCAAAAACACTATCAGAAAACTAGAAGAGCTGTCAGTCATTTTAAGTTTTTGGATTTACTGACATCAGGTTTGCTGATATGTCAAGTCATAGACACAAGGCACTTTTCACAACACACATCAGCTTTACAACATAAATAATTATGTGGTGTCCAAATGTCTAAGAGTCTGTGTTTAGTGGTTTCAATGGAAACCTTGGTGAAAAATGTAATGTTTTTGTCTTTGGGCCCCAAATTACCAACTTAAAAGAGGCAAGTGTGGCAAGATAGATAGATAGAAAACTTTAAAAAGTAGAAAAGTAGGATACACTTTAGCTAACTATTATTGACATAAAGATTTTTTGTAGACAATGTTTTAAAAAAAAGGACATATATTAGGTAACTGTCTTTGAAATCATCCTGAATTAGTTCCTATAGGGCATGTAGGGTTACTGTTACTGTTTTGCTGGTACATATCTCGAGATTTACTGTCCAGTAAAAGTTCATTGCTGTCCAAATCTAGTGTTACACAATTGGTGCCTTTTTCACATGAATGTGGGAGAGCATATGCCAAGAAATTCAATTTTTCACTGTGTACCAAAGTTCAAGTTTGGTGAACTCTGACCTGCAAATTCATACAGCACAAAGACTTTTGATCAACGGACCATCTAAATACCACAGATTGACCTTTTGACTTAATACAAAAAATACACACTTCAAAGATGTATGGTTTTTCAGTAAAGTGAAAAAATAGTAAATTTTACCAAGCTTTCTACAAGTTCAATTCAATTTTATTTAAGTAGCGCTTATTACAATGTTACATTGCTTCAAAGCAGCTTTACATAAAAAACAAAAAATAATAATAAAAACACAGAACAAATGTCAGACATGTTAATAGTATTATTGCAAATAATATGTGTGGGATGTATAAGACTAATTAGGTATACTAGGTCTATAGTATGTTTTCGAACAAAGAGCTGACTGAACCGATAAAGCCACAAAATTGTTGAGCAAAATATTAGCATTCCATCTTACATAGGGATGGCATATTATGGGCTATAAGGGATTTGCAATAGTACCATAAACTACACAACATGCAAAAGCAGCATACATACATACATAAAATATATACAACAAAATATTAGCCGTCTACAATTTACAAAACCCTAGGCTAAGTTAGACGTCAGCAGTCTCCCAGCAAGCAAGCCAACAGGGCAACAGTGGCAAAGAACCAAAACTCCAATTATGAAATTTACTCATCTACTGAATAGAGAAAAAAAAACCTTGGGAGAAGCCAGGCTCGACCAGGAGGGCCAGTTCTCCTCTGGCACATTAAAGCTGCAATTTGTAACTGTTTTAGATACGAA
>JAZGTI010000297.1:0-72279 GCA_036877585.1 Botia kubotai | reverse complement strand
AAAAAAAGAATAAAAAACCACATCTATAATAAATAAAAAAACTAAATCTTGTTTAATCTTTGAACAGTGAGGTTTTAACACCACATAAATGCATTTAAGTTGAACTGTAGCTTTCCAAATATGGATAAAATCCATATATAAATACGCCACATCTATGAATCTCGAAATACGAATTCAAGCCATGATAATATTTTTTAGGCCCTTATGGAGTCACTGGTGAGTTAGCAGGTGCTCTGATGCAGCGTGGTGTGAGTGTGTGACGTGTGTGTGTGTGTGTGTGTGTGTGGGAGAGGTGATGTGTTAGAGGAGAATGTGCCTGTTAAAGCGAGCTGATGATGTGATGAATTGTGATCACACACTCACAAACACAAGCATGCAGGATCAAGGTCATGACGTCTTTCAAGTGTAGATCAGAATGAGCATTACACACATTTGATGTAAATGAGAGACAGATTTTAGAAGAAAACACAGAAACCAAAGCACATCCTTCAGGTCTTCTGCAAATTTTTATTAACATACAAACATAGAGTTTTAGGTCTGGATGCTGATTGGTCAATACAGTGTTCTTGCCATGCTAAGGTGCTTAATAAATAAGATAAGGTGTGAGCACGTAACAATGCTCTATAACTACATATGCACAATATATTACAGCCTCTCATACCTTTTTGCTTAATTACAAAACAAACACTTTAATAGCCTTGTTTAAAGCTGCTTTAAAATAGCCGATATATTCTTGTGCTGTGTATACACCTGTGACAACACACAGATGAGTTATTACTTTAGTAATGTTGCTTGGTAACAGCCCACGGTATTTATGAACTATGCTTTTGCAGTTATTTTAAAAATCAAAGTTAAACTGAGAGCGATTTTACACAAGTTAAAGAGAGCTGAGTGCATCACACTGTACTTAACACCCCTTACCCACTGTGAATACATTGCTCTACCTTCACTAAAGGTACAAAAATAGCAATGGGCAGGGAAACAAGTATATCACTCCAAAACAGAATGAGTCAAAGTCAAACAGCTAAGATGACATTCATCAGTATGTAGGTCATGATAGCAGTAACCTTTTACAAATCACAGTAAACGCAAGCCACTCACCTGAACTTGAACGATCTGAAACACACAAACCCACAGACACACACACAGGTGTACCTAACATTATGAGGACCTTCGATAGGCAAATGGTTTTCACCTCAAATCTTTTATCTTAAACATAAACCTCACAGAAAAACTTTCTGTATTTTTTGTTAGTATATTTGTTTATTTAGCCAGCCGGGATGTCTTCATAATGCAGGGGTAGCAACCTGAAACTTAAATACACACTACATTATAAGGACACCGAATCCTCATGACGTAGGTCAAACCAGTACACACCATACAAACACACGTACACAGACATTGGTAGGTGGTGAGCACTAGACTAACCTCTTCACGTTCAGACTGCTGTCTGTTGGGTACAGAAAACTGAATTTGTCAGTGGGGTGCCCGCTTGCCATTCTCAGTGAAGGAAAGGCAAATGAAGGAGGAAGAGGAATGGATATGCAATTCTGAAAATGACAAAAGGAGAAAACAAACAAAAACGAGAGCAGGTCATAATTACAAGGCAAACCATCAAGCACAGGCACATTGAAGCAAAGAAAACACAACAAAGCAACTTTGAAGCAAAGCAAAACACAGCAAAGCAACACAAAGTGGGCGAAAAGCAGCCTGTGCGCGAGAGCAAGTGAGAAACACAAAGTGACAAGCAGCAAAAAAATTAAAGCTCACACAACTTCACGCACTGATGGACAGATCAGCATGGGAGTGAATAACGGCGTATCAGTGGAAAGCAGTGCTAGTTTTGAAGCACGTCCTTTGAAAACATATGTTTGCACGTAGACGCGAGTGAAATGCTGCAGTCAAATCCACTTATTGTGACTCCTTTTAAATCTGACATTGTTTTAACGCGAATTGACGTTTGACGCATTATTTTCTGATGGTTCTGTCAGAACGTGTCATAACGCAACCTGAATATGCATTGCATTTAGCTACCTTCAGGCTGGGTATATTGTAATATTGTAGATATAAGAATATTGTTATATAAGAAATATTGTAATTGACATGAACGACCAAGTGAAGTTGTTTTTTGAAATGTTTTGAAATGTGTTGTACATGTAGATCGTAAACTAAAAGGATTAGGAAATGTAAACGTTATTGTTATTTTTATGCAGAATAGCGCAGCTCCCCCGTGTTCATTGGACAGTCTTGCTTGGTCTAAAATGGCGGCGCCTCTGACATATTGCGGCAACAAACTAAAGCAGCCGATGTGCTGTCTATCTATTTTTAAGCCTATGCTATCTTAGCCTATACACATAAGCCATTCAGTTAATACACCATCAGATAATACACGCACGTTACTCGCATAAAAGCTAAACATGGTTTTCCTACAGTAAAAGTGTAGTAACCATGGTTATTTGGAAGATTAATTACCATTTGCATAGTTCTACTACAAATACCATGATTAAACTGTTATTATTATTCATGCCGACAGTACCATGTAGTTTGAACACCATTTGTTTACTGTTGAGGCATTATAGAAACGAAGCTTGCCAGAACACACTAATCATTTAGTTGGTTTATGATCGAAGAGCAGCAAACCAAATACCTGTTATTCAATGATATAGGTTTACGTGACTTTCAGAAGCAGTCCAATGGCGCCCTCTAATGAACTGTATAAAGGCACATCTGGTTCAGATCACTGGATTTTTAATGCTCAATTTCAAAGCAGATTTCACTGCACTGTGCGTATGAATGTTTTTTCATGTGCGTGGCGGCTCGTACACCGCTTGTGTTTTGTAGACAACAAGCCATTAATCAATCGGTAACAGCATCACCTTGAGCTGCTCGTGGATGAAGGTGCCCCTTCACACTAGTACACAACCACCTCTCTCTCTCTCTCTCTCCACTAATGTCTTCCTCTGTAGGCCAGTATGATTGATGGCGTAGTGAAGAATACCCCACTGCCATACAGATGTAACTGGGAAATCTGCTGAAAATGTGTGTGTATTCAAAACACAGAGGTGATATAATTGTCTGCCTCTAGATTCAAATTACAGACATATCAGCATTCTTCCAGCCTGTGAAAATCTATCCCCCAGGATTTCATTTGTGTGCAATAAATGCAAGAACCAAGGTTCTTTATTTTTAATTTTGAGAGCAGCTGAATAGTTTTTAATTGGACATTTGAAATCTATTTAAAGCACTGTTAAACAGCCAAAAAAACAGCCTGTATCTGTTTGTTAATCTCGACTAATCTCTCAGTCAGGCCCAAATATTGTTTTCTGTTTTTTGTTATGAGAATGTAGCCGAGAGAAGTCATATATTCACAGACCACACAAACAGAACACAAAACCCTCAAAGACAGCAGCGACATTAAGAGACAATTTAAGGCAGAAACATTCCAGAAACTTTTTCTTAAAATGGTCATCCAATCATTACATTCAGTCCGAATGCAATGATAAGATGCCCTACTTGCCTACCAAACTATGTATGTGTATTGAAGGAGGCGTGGCTTTGGAGGTTGCTCTGAAGGGAGGGACCTCATGTTTTTTAAGTTAGGTTGCTACTGCTAGTGTCTCCGAAATGACCTACCGTACCTTTAAACCACTAGCTGAGAGAAACGCACACACGCAGACGCACGCAAACCTTTTCACAGTCTGCTGGTAAAAATGTAGCGTAACCCACAGGACAGAACACATTGAAGTGTACTCATTATCCAGAGCAGGTATTATTCACTGCTTCACGGCCTCTTCTACAACCCATGCACGCACAATCGCTCATCAAGGGTGGAGAATGAGGTTTTGAGAGCACACCCGGGTAACTAACCAGCATTAAATGGCACCAGGCCGCCCTTCCTGCATCCCTGTGGAGTCGTTCACCGGGTACAGACGAACAGGAAAATGGCTGACTGCTAATACATGGCCACTTTAATGCATTCCAGCACTCACAGACGGCCATAAAAAGAAGCGTTAACTGACAGTAATGTATGTAGATGAGAGAATATTACAGGAAAAGCCAGACACAAAGACAGAACAAAGATGTCTAAAGACGTCTAAAGCTGTTTCCACATGTACATTATGATGTTATCTCTTTTCATCCCTCGCTTTTGGAATCAAAGCAGTTAATGAAAAATATTTGTAATTATTATTGAAAACCGGATGATGACAATATAGGAAGACCAACAGTACATTTTCCCGGTCACTTAGGTTCAACTGCTGTGATGTCATACTAGGTAGCACCACCCACTGTTACATCTCCTTTGACAAAATGACATAATTGTACATTAAACATGAAATAACTGTCTGCAACTGTATAATGTCACACAGTATTTTTACTTACGTGAAATTTGAACCAGAAATGTCAAAGCGCGGTGTGTTATTTCTGCCCCTACTGTCACTAAAAAGAAAATTTTTCATTCTGTAACATTTTTAAAACGTTCCACTAACAACTTAAGCACAACATTTTTGACATATGATATGTTACGTTTTAATAATGCCAAAGTTACGGCAAGAACGTTTTTTTAAACATTCTGAGAGCGTTCGCTGTTAGCTAGGTAGTCTGGTTGGCTTGCTGAAACCTGCAAATTGCTTCCTTATAGTTGTCAAAGCATACGAATCTGGGACAGTAGAAAGAATTTTAATATAAAAAAAATCACCTTTAGATTCATATCCCTACTCAGTCATTCTCTCTTTACTTGCACAATCTCTCCTGTCCTCCTCCTAACCAAATCAATACCTCCTCCATCCACCCTCCCCCTCCTCGTTCTCTATGAATAACTCTCCCTCTCTCGTTTTATATCAGGGCAAATCTGAACACTGCTGCAGTGCCCTTGAGCTCCCTCTCTCTCTCTTTCTCTCAGACAGAGCACAGAGTTTGGCAGTTATGTTACAGTTATGTAACACGCAGCTCTTTATAACACGCTGCTGAAAGGTGCCTTGCACACAGCTCATTATATTTACCCTGCAGACGGGAAATATTTGGGAAAATGCACGCGCACAGTCAAACCGAGCAGCCCTGCATTCATCTCATCAGACTGTTGACATGATATTCAGAAGATCAGATTCTCCAATTCTGATGACCAAACAATGTGAACACAGCTTATTCAATCCCCTTTACAAAGCTATGAAAAGTAAAAAAAATTTTTTTAAACACCCAGCAAGTTACTCATTGTCATGTTACTCATTGGGAACATGCTTCACTGTAATGCATTATTGCAAAAAAACCTTCCACTGACTAATCTCTTAGTCTGGTCCAAATATTGCTTTTCTGTTTTTTGTTATGAGAATGTAGCCGAGAGAAGTCACATTCACAGACCACACAAACACCTAATGTATCCAAAAATGACTTTTCTTAATGCTAAATATAATTTCCTATTCTTTCAGAAAGGCTTTGTGTAAAATTCACCCGACTACATGAGGTTTTTAAAACAGATCTGACAGGGTTCAAGCAGTGTTTAGCAGTCAGTCGGTAAATTTAAGGACATACACTATGACCCCGCTCTGACACTATGATGATGTCACATTGACAATGGAACACGTTATGACCCCAATGTGACCCTATAACGATTTCACATTGACACTGAACACAACACCAACCAGCAGCAACCGCTGAAACCTATACAGATCAGCTTCCTGTCAGGCAGGAAGTAGTTTTACTGTGTGCCTCTGCACTGCTACTTCATTCACAGCCAATATAGACTGAAAGTCTTTGTTGTGGCACAGCGTGAGACTATTACAACAAAGTAAAGATTCTGTGGCTCAAAAGCAATTCCACCAATTGCCCTTCTGCTTCATTGTGAGATGACGAGCCATTCAAAAATCCCCTACAGACCTCTGTCAGCGGACACACCACATATTTCATCTGCTGAAAAGCATTAACGTCCAATGAAACTTGTGAAAAGTCATATTTTCTCTGTTTCCCCAGGTGAATGAATGACACCCAGATACACAACAGTAAAACAACATTCAACTTCCTCACAGTCAAATTAATCATGACCTCTGCCTACACTACTCTGACTACAGTCTGTAGTACACAAACAGCTGAACTGCATACAACAATGTTCAGCTCTATATATGTGAATTAATCTACTTTATTATTCATCAGAAAATCCCAATAAAAATCCCAGAAAATTACAGGCAGCAGGGTCAATCAATATTTTATAGTCTTGCAAAGCTTTACTGAATTCACATCCTATCTCGTCAAACACCGCTGTACACTCTCCTAAACCCAACACAGACAAGGGAGAGATGTTCTGCATCTTTGGCATGAATATTAATGATATATTATTAATATTATGTCAAGTTAAAGAGATGAATGTCAACGTAGCACAAAGATTACTGTACACTTAGAGCTTTACCAAGCTTCATCTAAGAGCTTTAGATCTCAAAGTATATCAAGCTCTTGGGTTTTACATTTACATTTGACAGACACTTTTATCCAAAGCAACTTACAGTACATTCAAGCTATATATTTAATCGGTATGTGTGTTCCCTCGGATTCGAACCCACAACCACAATGCAATGCTCCACCAGTTGAGCTATGAGAACCAAACACATTTAAGTGCATTTTAAGTCTATTATGTGCGTTCATGCTAAAACAAATTCATTCAGGTTGGTCTAGCCAACGTGCAGTTTAGCTCAAGGGCTGTGAGATATTGTATAGAATCGTGTTAGTTATTTCTTCGAATACTCACTATAAACAGGATCTAAAACACATTTTCTATTATTATTTTATGCACATGATAAATCAATCAGAATCCATCTCAAGCTGACTGAAAAAGTCAATCTAACACACAGTAAAACACACAGAGATAAGAGCGTAAATCTTTGAGTTTAATGTCTAGGCATGATAGTTTCTCCTGCTGGTTGTGTGGACCAGCCCTCAGGCAAACAGATCTCTGCTCTCTTCTGCTCAACAGCACAAACACACTGAATTAATCATGGCCCCAGCAACCAATGCAGAAGAGCAGAGAACAGCCTGAGGGGCCCTCCGCAATGTCTCTGATTGACTCTTGAATATAACACTGCAATTTTGTGTAACTTTTCAACAAGGGTTTTGATGTGTGAGAGGCATTACACCAGAGAAAAAAACCTGCAATATAAACCTGCATCTTTTCATCTCCTTGCTGCTGTCATTACAAATACTCAAGCTTTGGGTTGTGCTACAAACACGAACGATACTTTAAATTATGTAGCTTGTTGAGTAGAGGTGACTTACTCACTTAAGCAATCCAACATTTGGTCTTCCCCTGATGAATGATGAAAAGATCTTATGGGCTTCCATTGAAGAAAGGACCAATGCTATCTAAAGACCAGAATATCACAGAGATTCGAAAGTGGGCTTTGAAAATTTGAACAATTACCCATAATTCTCAGCCCTTGCTGCATGTTCTGATCTGAGAAATAAATGACGGTTCCACGACCAACAAAACAGAGACGAGGTGAAAGAACAAACTCAGCCCTCGCTCGCTACTTCCTGCCGTGTGGATGAGACCCGGGTGGCGGAAAACAGTCTTCCTCCTGTGTTGGGGGGGTGGGGGGGGGGGCAGGAAAAAGGTTTTTTCCGCCACCATCACTCTGATCTGACAGCCGCAGTGCAGACACACACACACACACACAGAAACACAGACATGCACACACAAACACACACACACAGGGGCGTCTGAATTATTTAGATAATAAGAGTTTAAAACGGTACTGTGAATAGATCAGACACTATCTGTGTGTGTGTGTGTGTGTGTGTGTGTGTGTGTGTGTGTGCGTGTGCGCAAACCAGTGGGCATGCTGTGGGGACAAAACACTCACTGCTGTTAGGTCCAGCTGTGTGAATTGTGCAAACAGTAGGAGAAACACAAGCTAACCTGTATCGCAGCACACACACAGACACACTGCTGCCATGAGCCGCTGTTAAAGAGACACACACCCGCAAACACAGAGTGACTCAAACAGAAACGCCTGCAGCTAGTGTTATATCGCTAGTTTAGTTTAGTGACACATGTTTATATTGTCCTTTGACAACAGTAATATCTAGAAAGCAGGGTGGGGTGATGACCAATAGAAACGCTGAAACTTGCATTAAAAGCTAAAACACTCACCAGGTTAATAACGTCCATTTTGAGCTTACCGTCAATGTTAACGCTTGTTTTTCCAAATGTGACTAATATAAATTGAGTATCATCCACTGAAAAGATTGTCAGAAGATTCTGGAACTGACATAACCATTTTAAAATGGATGTGGTTACTGCAGATAACTAAACAGTTACTGTACTCTACTGTCCTGGCTGCTCACAGGCCCCCTAATTTAAAGCTGCGGTGCTGTACGAATGCACTGTATCATTCCCAGGACCTCCAGGAATGTCAACAGGAGAGAATGTCTGAACTCTGATTCAGTGATGATGTAAGCCAATGAAAGTCTTTACAGAGCGTCTCGTGCTTAACGAAGCCTGTCTCACTTCATTGCACTGATGGGGACGCTGCCCGCCGATGCACTATAAATTCACCGCAGCGAATCCCTCTCTCCCTCTCTTTTTCTCCTCCATCTTTAATGCTTGCCAGGGTCTGTTATACAATGCACCAGAGGAAAGTAGCTGATTTACAGTAATATTTACAGTTACATCTAAGCACAAGGCCAGAGAGGGACTGAGAGAGAGAGAGAGAAAGAGAGAAAGAGAGAAAGAGAGAAAGAGAGAAAGAGAGAGAGAGAGAGAGAGAGAGTTTTGCACTGATTTATTCGGTTATTTGTATGTAAATCCTTTGGCAATATGAATGTAAAATATTATTGCCAAAGGATTTACATACAAATACATAAAAAAACATTTACATATAAAATTGAGATTGACAATCAAAAACACATTCATCTGTCAATGCCACGTGAATTTTTGTCTCATAATTTAGCAGAGGAAGCATATCAACACCTGAGAACATAACTGAGTTTCACACATGCATCCATGTTCATGCAGTGCAAAGGGGACACAA
Source organism: Botia kubotai (assembly GCA_036877585.1). Taxonomy (NCBI): domain Eukaryota; kingdom Metazoa; phylum Chordata; class Actinopteri; order Cypriniformes; family Botiidae; genus Botia; species Botia kubotai. The sequence continues at coordinate 63,265 of JAZGTI010000297.1, read as the reverse complement.
ACACACACAATCTATAAACACCTGCATTCCAACACCATCTACCATAATTCATATAAACGTCAGGAGGAATGAGGTATTTTTATGTCTGTTTCTTAAATAACATACTGTGTACATATTAAATGAAGATGAACATGAAGGTTCGAATATATTTAATATATTTATTTTAAAGCATTTAAAAAAATAATTCATGTGTTTTAACAAACGCACATTTGTCACATTTCTTTCATCATACCTTCCGAAACGCCACACAGACATCCATTACAAGTAAACCACAGTAAATGAGATTTTGGTTTGTTTATTTAAACTGAGAGACAAATTAAATTTCTTTCTGTGGTAATCAACCACAGATGTTGATGACAGAACGTAAGCTGTACCGATCGCAGAACTTTATTGTAACTGGGCTGAGCTGCGATTTTTGATCTATACAAGGGAAAGAGCTGGACACAGCTGCAGCCGGTCATCAGTTACAGGTGCGGCGCTGAGGAACGTCCTCACCTGAACCATTTAGAAACCTGAGGGGAAATCCTGCAGGCTAAAATCTTTCTCCTTCTCACAGACTTTATAAAACATTTTAAGAGCCTTAATTAGCCATTCAAAAGCAGCAATCGCATAATAGGCGCTTTCCTTAGACCAGCTCCCCAAAAGGACCTGAATGGGAACAGGGCATCGAGGGGGAGTGCCCCTCTCCCAAAAAACACCATTGTTTTAACTACCCTGCAAGGGCTTGTCCTCTCCAATTCTAAAAAGGTGCATTCTGCCTCAAATCCTGCCTTTCATAGGGTAACTACCTCCATTTTGTATAGGCCATTATCCAGAAGACAATTGCCTCAAAACCAACATGGTGTGCGGAGATGCCTCGTCTGTGCTCCTGCCCCGGGTTCCTCTATCAGCTCTTTCTGCCTCCATTGACCCTCACAGTGGCACTAATGACATCACAGCCACTTTTCCTGCATCTTTTCTCTACTCAACTCCACACCTTTGCATTCCATGATAAGAACGAACAGAACAATGTTCTCATCTCCCGGTATGTATGGAATGTATACATTTAGCATACTGTTCAATTTTCGAATGCACAGAATGACATACTATTGGTGCTAAGTTACGATTGGCCGTCTACACCCAAACATATTTTTATATATGCATATATGTATTGTGTATATATACACACACTTGGGTTTTCATGTTTAATTGGGACATTCCATAGACATAATGGTCTTTGTACTGAACAAACTATACATTCTTTTCCCCTACACTAACCCTGCCCCTAAACCTAACCAGCACAGAAAATATTCTGCTATTTTTAATTTTCCAAATAGATCATTCCGTGTGGTTTATTAAGCTTGTTTATTCATGGGGACCAAAAAATGTCCCCGCAAGGTCAAAATTTACTGGTATTACTATACTTGTGGGGACATTTGGTCCCCAAAGGTAGTGAATGCAAGGACCACACACTCACATAAAGTGATTCACTTGCAATCGAAAGTCCACATTTAGCAAAACGTGTGTGTTCAGCAGGATTTCTGTGCAAATTATGACAATGGAGAGGAGCCAGAGGCTGGCAGAGACTGTACCACACACACAGACACACGCACGCACAGACAAAGAATGCGGCTGCAATATCTTTCATATTATCAAGACATATCAGAGACAATCACACATTCAAACGATCTGACTGGCAGCTGGTGAACATGTTAATTCTGTCTAATGTTTAAAACCTCCCACTGTGTGTGTCCGCGTGTTGCCCAAGGGCCTACTGTACTGACAGACAGATGATGAGCAGATATGAAAGATGGAAGGAGAAAACTGAGGAGATAAGTAGAATCGTCTGATGTAAAATGCCGGTTGTTAGTCTGATGACACGTGGTTGCTAGGGTGTTCTTGGCAAAGCCTCGGCGGTTGATTTCTAGCAAGTTAAAGAACTCACTCCCCTACGGCGTGTCTGGTTTAAGGATATGTTTCTCTTAAGTTTTATTGTCTAGCAGGCATAAAATCGGACTGCTTAGAAAAATAACAACAGATCTCCTCACCAAGCTGCACTGTTTAAATGATCTTGTAAACGTCTAGCGCAAACAATGCATGACGCCGGTATCTTGATACCAATGAAGAAGCTTTATGTGCAGAAAACCATCAGAAACCAGAACACTGACCTGGAGAACCCAATACGTAATGGAACCTCAAGAACAATCAAACTCATAAACCTTCTACATCTGAGGTCTCCAACAAGGTCCACAGACCTGCAGAACTGAGCTCTAACCCTAATGAATCACACCTGAAGGAGCTAATCAAGGACTCTGGGACTGCTAAAAACATCTTGGCAGGTGTGTTGGGGTAGGGTGGAGCTAAACTCTGCAGGCCCGTGAACCTCCAGGAACAGTGCAGACTCCTGCTATATATAGAAACATCATGGTTCTTTAAAAGGAATCCGAGGCAGCGCAAAGAACCACTGAAGAACCTCTGTGTAATATATTCTTAACCATGTGCTTTACATACTGTAGCAGCTGTGATGTTGTCTAAAATGAGATTTCGGGTGGTGTAGAAGTATGTGTGTGTGTGTGTGTTTATGATCTGGGGTTTGTCGTAACTCAGTTACAGCAGATTTTCAAAGCAACCGGAGGCTTGGCTTGGTTTACACCTTTGTGAAGGAGTCGAATCACAGACATTTTAATATGTTTGATGTGACAGATCCAGTAGGAGTTTAATTTTTTCCCAAAGAGCAGCAGAGTAAGGCAGTGATTTCAATGCCTGCCCACAGAAAGTCCGCAGAAAAATACGCCCATCCAGAAGCGTCTCGGATCACACACGACTGAGATGATGATTAGTGGACGCGGCTTCATCGATACGCGTCGATTTCTTAAAAAAACTAACGTATATTTAAACTTTAATGCTCTAAAAGTCAAAGATATATTCAGTTACCTAATTTTTACCTCAAGTCATACACCACAGAGCATGTCTGTTTCATTATAAGTAAAACACAATATCACAATGAAACATACAGTATTAACGATAATGCTAATAATGGTAATTTTACTAACACTGGTAGAAATTCTGCTCTCAAAATCTAGTTATTTAGCTAGCCCTGCTGTTAACCAGGTTATAACAGTATTAATGTATTAAAATAAAACTGAAGTAATAATGAAACCTGGAAAACATCTTTCAATTGAGACTCTATTCAGGGACTAACATGAAATCCTAATACAAATGACAAATCTCATTATTAACATGTGACAGTTAAAGATAAAGACCAATAACTACCCACTTCACCAATAAACAGAAACATTCTTTTCCTCTTGTGTCAGTGACAAAATCTACTGACAGACATATTTGTTTTCTGCTAGTAAAGTATAAAATAATCAAAGAAAATCAATAAATCACGAAAACATACAGAGAGCAAAATATCCTCTTATTTGAGAAACGTGATATTCTATATATTTTTCTATATTCCAATTTTCATTTAAAAGCTAAATTGAACTAAACATGCTAGCAACCTTACAAAACACACATGACCTTTTTAAGGTCACCATTGTGGGATGCGTTCTGTTTAAACACCTACTTGTGCTTAATAGTCTATATTACATATAATGTTACGTTTTACGTGAGGACTCTCTGAACAGGCATCTAAAGGGATTCCCCTGTAGCCAGCAGGCAGGATCTGAGTCCTCTGCTTCTGTTTATCAGGGGAAACCAACATCCCTGCAGGGTGTGTATGTGTGTGTAAGCACAGCTAGGAGGCATAATCTGAGGTCTATATGCACTATTACAGTGAATACATGAACTAACACAGCTGAGAGGTCCTGTCTATTATAATCCTCTCATTTCACTGTGGATTTGGCTCACAGACAGTTCATCAAAAAAAAAAAAAACAGCCATCCACTCCAAAGCCACCACAGATGAGCTGACACAAAAGATGGAACAGGAAAAAAAATTCTAAATGTAGAACCGCGCAAGCACACAGACTCGCCATGACACAATTAACACGCACAGTCGCATGCGAACATGTTTGCGGTGAACTGCAGACTTTCTCAATGCGAGTGTGTGAGGAATAAAACATTCTCACAGTTTGGACATCACAGGTGGAAGAAAACACTGAATTCTGTTGACACTTTACAACACTGATTAACTTCTACATCATAGTTTTCTGGATCAGCCTTAAACAATAAGCAATGTGGCACTGGTACGCACAATAGCTAGTGGACTAACAGTTGTCGGCACCCCACTGCACGACACACAAAGCATGTACGCTTACCATTTGTAGCCCCTCCCATTTATATTAATTAATTCTTCTTAGGAACCCTAAAATACAACCAAATTAACTACTACACAGCTAGTAACATTCTATAGAAAATATAAGCAATGATTTCAGTGCTAATATTACCTGCACGCATGTATGTCTACTCATTGAATTTTTCAAGTCTGCAGATAAAAGTCTGAGATTAGAAATAATAATGAAGCTTGTCTTAACAAATTAATATAAAACATGGTTTGCTCCATTCACATATAGAGTAAGATCTCAGCTTTTAGAGAACGTTGCTATTTTCATAAATTACGGCAGAACACCTGCTACTTCTACAACCGACTGCAACGTAATTAAAGAAATCCTTTAATTATGACAAACTCCAAATGCTTCACATAATTGAAACCCAACACGCGAGCATCGCAATCCATAAACCTGCAATAAATGACAGCCACACTGAGGTGTGAAGCTTTTCTGTGCAAATTGAATTTGGAGCTGATAATGCACCTATCAATGACAACAAACGGGCTCTGCTCAGCCGCTGTAACGCAAGAGACGTCCGTCACAAGAGCTATTGATGCTTTCATTACTGGAACGTCGGGCTGTTCAGTCAAGCATCAGAAACAAAGCAGAGATGCCTCAGTCATGCAGATTTTAATCAACATCAGATACAGATTATGAACACATTGCAGTGAACTGCCAATGTTGATTTCTGTCAGTGGACTGTAGTCCTGCTGTATATTTAAGAGAATACCTTGTCTTTAATATATGATATGATAACGCCATACAATAGCAATACAGTGGTTTTATTAAATCCATACACAAGAACTGAAAATTATTTTGAGGAGTTGCTCGTAAACGCTCTGTGTTGCACTTATTACTGTATAATAGGAGTATGAGCAATATATAATCACATGGATACTGTAATGTAGAGTGTCACCCTTTGTTGTATATGATCGATGTAAATCTGTTCTGTTGCTATTCTGTGACTTAAGCACAATGTATGCGCATACAGACCTATGAACACGTCTGTATACGTGATATTAATTTCATAAACATACTCATAAACGATCATCACAGATCATTATGCATTTCAACACGCTGTCTGTATGTTCACTATGGATAATTGTGCTGCATGTTTCCATTGTATCAATCAAACAAGGAATGCGAAGATAAATGATAAAAAAAAAGTGTTTACGGAATAAAACGGATTACACTGCGACCAAATACGCCTCGCATGTGCAATGCAACAAAATGAGAAAGTAACATTGGCGCTCGAACGCGCGTTACATTGTAACGCGGATCAACAAAAGAACTCGGGTCTTCATTGCGTCATAATCGCTGTAACGTTGTCGCACATGGACGCGTTTGATTCTTTGATCGCGCTGGAGATTTTCTCGCAGCAGCGTTCACGATCTTTTGAGGGTGTTTAAAGGCCTCAAACTCACCCAGACACCATTTTGAGTCTCTCTCTTTCTGTCTCAGCTCTATGGAATGCACAAATGCATGACAAGGGAACGGAGAAGTCAGTATGAAAAATCTCCCTCATTCATGCATGCGTCCCGAAAACCGCGTCAATCGATTCACCGAACGGCCCGATCGAATGCGGAACCCGAATACGTATCGCAAATTTCTTTTCTCGTAAGTCACCTTCAAATACCATCGCAGAGCGCTTCACCATCACTTGCCGTGTCAGGAGAAGGCATTGCTGGTGTTTGACGGTGGTGAAGCTCTCTAATGGTGGTTGGATGGTGTTTAGGAGAGCGAGATCTGTGTTTTATACATCCACACACAAACAGATTGGACTTACCAGTGTGCGCTGGTTTGGATCGGTCACTCTGGTCCAGTCTACGATCCCTTTTAAGAGCGATCTTCCTGGGTCGGTACGGGTTAGTCTATTCTCCTCTGTGTACGCGAATGTTTCCTCCGGTTGATTTTTCGGGCTGTATGGAAGCACATAGAGAGCAGTGGGGGATGGGGGATGCCAGAATAGAAAGAGGAGGGAGGGGAGAGAGAGAGGGGCAGTAACATGGAAACACAAGGGGAGGACCTCCGATTCTGACGCAGAACCGAACACGCCAGTTATTCACAGTGCACCATCAATTCGCCTGGAGCAAATGCGATCCAATACAAGCAGAAATGTGAACGCACCTACGTACATGTGAAGAAACGAAGTTTGCTATTGTACTACATTAACAAACGTATATGTGCTTAGAAGAGCCCAAGGTTACGTAAAAATGCGCCACTTCTCAGTCCATTAGAGACTAGCGATCTTTTATCATGATTTCATCATAATTTTACCAACCGAGGTACCGCTTGTTTTGATCTCTATTCTCTATTCTCATTGGATGCGTAACGCACAGACAAGTCACAACCGAGAGACCAAACAAACAAATACTGCATTAAACGCAATTAATAAAATACAGTGGCGTGTACTATATATGTTTATTAATAAAAAATGTTAAGCCTATAAAATTGTTTATATTCCAATCACCTATACTGTTCGATATGTCTTTAAACAACATAATTATATATTATAGGACCAATATGCAATTAAAATCGTATGAGGTATAGTTTGTATATGTATTGTTTATTAATCTGTTTAATTTATAATACTAATACATAACAGTGTAATATTAATATGGCTTGAGTTTGCACGCCCTCTAGTGTCTGCAATGCGCTTCTACAAAATGGCGTATTAAGGACACTACTACACAAAAAGCTCAGATATGATATATGTAAACTAACTTTATATTTCAACAAGTGGGCACGATAATTAACGTCCTTTTAATAAACAGTTGTGCTTTCGGTGGATTAAATTAATGGCAGACGGTACAGGGTGAGACCTGGCACGCGTCACGAGTTAGTTTATATGGAAATCCTACGAACAAAGTGATATATTACAAGTTTTTTCCTGCGATGAAAAAAGAAAACGACGGTCATAGGAACTGATGACTTCATTATACAGATGAAAGATATGAGAGCGACACTGGCGCTCCTGGCCACAGGTGACACGATGACGCTGCCATCTTCGTCTTTCTTCGGTGGTTTTCGTCACCTATTGACTGGTCAGCTTCGGAAAGAAAGCCAGATCGGCTCGTTCGTGGTTAAAAATGTTTGGAAGGTCGTTCGCTTCTGTTCTCAGATCCTCCCACCCACGAGCGCCAGCGTTTTCCACGTGATTTCCCGCTACAGCAAAGAATAGAAGGAAGCCGCCTCCGTAAGCACTTTTGTGGCTTTTTAACCTTAAAAGAACAACAATGCCATCTGGTGTTTTAAATATGATATAGATTCATCCGTCCGTTCATTCTCTGCCTCTCGTATTATCCTATCGCTATTGCGGTCGCAGGAGTGCTGGAGGTATCCCGGAAGCAGAGAGACCCTTTGGACCTGTGGCAAGCCTATCACAGGGCAAGCGGAATTGAGCGAGATAGCCTCATGAATTATAGAAAGTTTTTTAAGTGTTTAACCTAAAAGGAACTAGAAAGAACTCAGTCTTGTGAATGCGCATACCTTTTTTAAATTGTTAATACATTTTGCCGGTTGTTTTTGGTTGACATGCTTGACATGCTTTCGACTTCTACGAAATATAAAAGAAAATCCTCCTTGCTATGGTACATCATCACCAATAGAGGGGGATGATGCTCTATTTTCATTGGCCGAGCGCTTACATTACTGTACAAGTTTGGCTTGCACCAAACTATTTCTAAAGTCTCACATGTTTGAACAGGAGTCAGAAATAACATGGTGAATAATTTATTGCGCATTTTATGAAATCAATGAAACACTGAACTTTAAGTACAATTAAAATCTGTTAATATCCCTTCTTCATCAAATATTTACCCAGCTCTATGGAAATGTACTGTGGCAGTACCACGGTGCAGTACTGCCAGATGGTAACACCATGGTTACCCTGATGGTTCATAAACTGTAGATTTACACAGTTTGCCAAACTACTTAAAATAACACGAGAAACAGAGCAGGAACAAAGGAAGGAACAAACACAATAAAAATATGATTTTAAATGTTTTAAGGTATAATCAGAACATCCAGTTTTTAGACGTTGTATTTCCATTATTGCTTGGTTATAAGAACGTTATTCAAACATTTTTTAATTCTCTAACATTTTTAAAACATTACACTTACAACTTAAGAATAATGTTATTGATGATATATGATATAACTTTAAAAACATTCTACTAATGTTACTGCATGAGCGTAAAAATGTTAGTGAGAGAACATTTAGATAATGCTAGCCAATGTTCTGAGAACGTTCCTTGTGAGCTGGGGAACCACAATAACCCCATGAACTCTTAGATACCTAACTGTTTATGCTAACATTCAGCCTTAGGTGATTAGCTGCTGTACAACCAGCCAGTTGGTCTAAGGCTGACCACCTTAAAACATTTGGTTAAAGCTGGTGAATTATTTTAAAGCTTTTTAAAGCAGAGAAATTAAGATAAGAGCTAATTAAAAGCTAGTCAATTATATTTGTGCTCCCTCTTCTTTTCCTGACAGAACAGAAAGAACATGTTTATACCACGGAACTGTGCAGAGATGTTTTTAAAGTACAGGTAATGAGGTGTGGGAAAATCAGACATGACAAGGTGCCAAAACACTCCTTGCTCATCACCGTCATTAGATGCAGGACGCTCGGCAGAACTGCGGCAGGTGAGAGGACCAGGGGAAAGTGCAGTATGTTAATCAGAAGTGTCAATGCAGTAAGACGTTCTGTACCTGTGTCAACATGAGGTAACTCGTTTGTGTCTAATAAAAGTCATTAATGAAACACACAAGATCAAAGGGACTAATCTAAGTGAGGCTTATTACTGAACTACATTATTTTTTATTCTTGCTTGTATGCTGAGGTTTAATGGCTCTCAGAAACAAAATACAAATGAAGAGATTAAAAGGCATTGAAATCTCTGAAGTATCCAGGCTGTTGTAAAAAACAGAGTTTGACTTCTAATTCTAGCGTCTTCGTAGAGACAGGAATTAGAAAACACGGCTGTCTTAAAGGGGACATATCATGCATTTTTAATCATTTTATTTTTTCCCCTATTTATGTCGGTCAAGTTCTTGCACCAAACACAGTCATCATTTTCATGACTAACAGCAAAATAGTAAAACAGGCCATTTTCCTCCTGCTGTGCCTTTGAGAAGTCTGTATAAATGTCCTCTGTCCATGTAAAGAGAATAACAGCTGTCCAATGTAATTCAGTTTCTGCCTCATCTTTGAGTAACAGTGTCTTTACACAACAGTGTCTTTGCACAGATCGTCATGGATCACCCTTCCGGGGTTTGACCCCGCAAGCTTTAGTTAACATCTAGTTTTTAAACCACTAGGCCTATTTGTGGGGCATTCGTGGTCTACTGGTTGAAGAGTAACCAGGAGGTTGCTGGTTGATTCCCAATGGCAACAGGTAACAACAGAGACTGAGCAAGACACCTTACACACAAGTGCTGCACACTGCTCCAGTTGTGTGTTCACGATTTGCAGTGTATGTGCACTAACTGGATGGGTTAAATGCAGTGGGCATACCCCAAATATGCATCACCATACTTAGCCTGCACTTCTACAAGGCCCCCTTAGGAAACAAAATATGGGAGGGCCTTGTACACAGAGGTGTGACTGGAGCCAGGGCAATAATTAGTTGGCTAAGATATCACACACTAGATTTGAACTTTAAGAAAAAGTTGAAGTTAACTTCTTGATGTATAGGTCAGCTTATGAAGTATAATCCACATAAACATTAGGAAGGCCCCATAAGTGTAGTCCAGCTCATTGCTGCTTCTCCACACGTCTGCCTGGTTCTCAAACTTTAGATATAGCAGCCTGTTTGATCTTTCTTGTTTGTAATTCTGCATAGAGTAATATAAAAACCGGCTTGCGCGTTTCTCTTTGTATTTTTTTAGGTCCCACAGAGATACTGATGTGTCTTTGAATGAAGATCCTGAGGGTTCAGTGTTGGTGTTCAGAAGCCTCACGAGACTCGACAATCTTCTGTAAAGTCCCACAACAAGCCCAGGCAGCCTTGATTCAGCTGCCGCCGAACAGAGCCGAGTTAAAACGGGACCAAGAGACAGACGGCAGGAGAGCGACAGATTTGAGACGTACGTTTGGCAGGAACAAGGACAGCACACGACAGCCATCAAGAAGACAAGAGAAGGTTTCAGAGAGAGTCTTGTCAGAAAATAGTTGAGTCATCTGTCGGTTGTCAGAGCTGCGCTCAGGGTTCGAAATAGCACCATGGAGAGGTAACTGTGGTCAATGACTGCCTGGGTAATTGTTCTGCCAAGGACAGGCAAACATCTACCATCTAAGAGGCTTACATCATTTTAAAGTATTCTGATGCCTAGAGGCAAAACCTTCAAACAGCTGAAGAAGTAAAGTTTAATGTCTTTTTATTACGTTAGATCATGGTGCACTTATATAACTTTGTAAGACTGAGGTAAATTCGACTTTTGAACTTTGATAGGTGCAAACGGGTGCAATACAAACTCAACTAGCAGCGTCTGTTGCATGACCCACATAAAACAAGTTTTTAACAGCTCATATTTTTGTTAAACCGCTTATATTAATTATTTTATAATAAAAATGTATATTTAGTGTAATGTCTAAATTGTCATTTCTGAACAATTTGTTTATGTATATAACTTTCAGTTAAACATATACCATTAAAAATGTTTTTATGTTAATTGCACATTATTTGGCTTTAACAGGGCTGTATTTTACTTGTAGCATCTGCCACAGCATATCTGGTAATGCTACTTCTGATATTTTTGCCCAGGTGTACGATTATTAGCCTAATACTTTAGGCTGTGGTGCTCATGGGAAATATGTGTTTGAGGACCACCTGTCTTCTCTCTAATAGTTAATCAGATATTAAACAATACACTGCATTAAAAGCTATAACACTTTTACCAACCCAACGGAAGTCAGTCTTGGATTGTCTGATCAACACAGATCAGTCTATGTAAAACGAACCATCTCACGTGATACTTTAGCTCCTATTTAAACAGACATGTTCTCATTATTCCACCACAGTGACCTCTAAAGGCAAGAGGTCTCATGACATTACCAGTGTGCAGAGGAAGCAGTAGGGCCAATCCACTGTTCTGATAGGACACCTGCAGATGGATCTGTCTGTTCGTTAACAGCCTATTAAACTCACTGCTAGAGCCTGTGTTCATGTTTCTGTTGGAACCTCATCACAGAACCACAGAGAAGACCAACAGATTAAATAAAAAGCAAAAAAATTAACATAAAAGCTATCAGTAAATTATAAAAGCAACATTGAAATAACCAGTGTTGATCTCAAATAAAAATGTGGCGTTCCTAAAACATGATAAAAACTTTTTTCTTTAGATTATTTCAATTACATATTTATTATTTAATCTTAAAATAGATATTTGGCTATTGGTTAATATTAACACCTACAAAGACAAAAAGGAACACAGTTTTTGAGGAGGGGCAAATTGTGCTGCTCAGTTGGAGTGCTAATTTTGACTTTATCTTGAAGTTTTCTGTGGCTTTCTTCCTCTATCAATGCACAAACTTATAAAACAACACCTACTTAGTCCTCCCTCAAACACACACACACACGCACATGCACACAGACAGAGACTGAAGTGTATCTGAGCATAGTTTGATGTGACTTTGAAGCAAAGCTCAGTGGAAATGTCGTCCCACGAGCTTTCCAGCTGTTTCCATTTGTATTCACAGCAAACAGCGAGCGCAGTCACTGCAGTGCAATGCCGAGAACTTCCTGCACATCCACTTTCCTGACTGTCCGCTCCGTCGCAATATATCTTTCGGTTTCTAGACAGACATTTTTAATCAAATCCTGACTCCACCATTTTTTTTGCAAGCATTTACATTCTGTCTTACATAATGCTTGATTTCTTTCCTCCTATGTTTATACCTAATCTAATGTTCAGTTGCTATTTCTGAAGCATTACATATATTTTATTAGCGATGTATGCTAAGAGTAGCATCACTGTATGTCATGCAGTTTTCGCACTATTCGAGTATTCCTTATTCCGTCTTGTAAGTGCCTGGAAACAACAAACCAGACTGGACAGAGAATCACTTGAGATAATGACAGAGAAATGACTTGAGACTGTAGACGAGGTCACAGCTGATCTAGTCATATAATGTAATATAAATTAGATCAGTACAGAGCACTGACCATTTCTGTTCCAAATGAGGAAATGGGTGAATTGTGGGTCTCAGCTGCATGTTTATTAAAGGAGAAACTTTCAGATGGTGTTTACTGCAAAGTCTGCACTTCTCATAAAGAGAATGCTGCCAGTGAGAGAGAGGGAGAGAGAGAGGGGGCAAAAAAAATCAGAAAACAGCAGCTTCATAGACCGGACACATGTACAACGAAGCTATGCCAGCAGATTTCTGTTGCTCTAGTTCAGAGTATGTAGTGTGTATCCTATCTAAAGTATGGAAATAACTCTGTAAATCCTGACACTCAGAATGTCCGGCATACACAAAACCTGCAGTCAGCTGTTTTCTGCACTTTTGACATGTTCAGAATCTACTGTACACCACATGCTGTACACTAGGTGCATTAAAATAAATCACAGTAATGATATGTACCATTTATGTTGAATATTCAATGAAAATGGTGCTTAAGTTAAAAACAAAAGACTCAACACAGTAAAACTATTATAAAATAGGCATGGTTCTAATTAGAGAAGTCGTGTTTGTATATTAATGTCGTTACCAACAAACTTTCTCATCCAACTGTAATAATTCATAATCACATCTGTAATTATTCTCTATGTCAGAGGACATGCAAAGGTTCAGTGGGCAATTAAAATTTCACTCATTATCAGAGGCCACAGAAAAGCAGATACACCTCTGAGGAAGTAATGAGGTATGAAAAGACATTAAATAATGTTCTCCTTGACCTTTTTGACTTTTTGATTTTTAAATAGCACATCACTTTGATGTTTAAAGTTCTGAAAGTCCACATACACACTGTTCAGACTTTTGATGTGCCTTATGTCTCAATTTAAAAACTATTAAGTTCATGGTTCTTTTCAACCATTTTGAGTTTGGACCACCTCAAAAAAGGAAAGAACGTTAAAATCAAATCCACAGACACTGAGATGTGGCGCTTGTGTGGGAGTCTGGGGTTTGGTCTGTATCATGTCCTGCTTCTCCTCCCTAGCCAACAATTTTAGATTTTAAGAATGTTTCTGTAACATTTCCTTTAAGCAACAAAAACATTGAAACGTTACTTTGAAAGTTTTAGGAACATTCGAATGTCCATTTTTTCTATTAACGAAAATTAATGCTTGGTTATATGAACGTTATTCAAACATCTTTTCATTGACTAACTACTTAAGAATAAAGTTTTTGATCTGTATAATATATGTGTTAGACAAGGTTTTACTACTGTTACTGCAAGAACTTTAAGAGAACTTTTAGAGTTTGTTAACTAGCGTTCTGAGGACATTCCCTGTTCCTTGCTGGGACTATAATTTCCTGTTAACTATAAGTTCCTTTTTGATAGCTATGTCAAGTATGTTTTAATTGTTATGCTGGAGAGATCAGTGGATGTTTCCTGTGGGTGTCGCAATTAAGAAACTATTCACACTGTATGTGCCCTGTCTACAACATGTAGACAGAGAATATTGAGAATATATTGCAAATTACTGTCTGCATCAGTCTGGAAACAAGATTTAAAAGCCACTTGGGCAATTTCTGAACAATTTTCCTGGGAGTGGCATTGCAGAATAAAAGCTAGCTGGCATATTTTGATTGCTGTATTTCCTGGTTCGTATTTTTCTGTATATTAATGACATTGAATTGCCCTTCGGTTTGGCTCCTGTAGCATGTGTTATGTTGTTTTTTGAGTGGGTGACCTTTCAGAGAAAAAGCTGTGAGCATTTTTGTTCATCTGATAGTGGCGACTAAACGTGGACCAATATGTGGGTCATAACGTAGATACAATTATACCAAGAACACAATACGGAATAATTGGTTAAAATGTTAAATGGTAAAAAGTTCTATAACACACAGACTCATTAGATCACTGATTACTTGGAAACAGACGCCACGTCTGGCTTCATTAGCTTTAGCATGAGTCACCAGCCATTCTAATAGTGCACCATTTAACATAACAGAGTGAGGGTCGTTTTTTTGGACCATAAAAATCTATTTTGACAAAGTTCAGTAATTTGGAAGTTTCAGCTACAGCAGATGAAATATCTGTCTGTGGTGTCTAAAACTACAGAGTTCCTCACTTTTAAATTTCTTAAATTTGAACATTTCCCATGCTGTAATGTAAATGCATTTAGTTTGTCTTAACCAATCAAATTAACTTTACTAACCTGTCAATCTGACAGTGAAAAATGTATCTAACCCATTTGACATGGAACCAAAACATTGGTTAACATTCTCTAAAAGTTCTCTCAAAGTTCTCAAAAAGTTTTTAGTATCAAGTAATGGTATAGTTAGTAATGGTATATATCATATATATTCTTTAGTAGAATTAAAAAGATTCAATAGAATTAGAGATGTTTGAATATCATTCTTATAATGAAGCAATATTGTATGCCTCCAGAACTTTTAAAATACATTTTTTAACGTTTTTGTAACATTTTATACATTGCTATACAAAAATAAAAATTTCACATACAGTAGTATATTAAAATAGCATATAAATCCACTATACCTATAACTATTTTTAATGAGAAAATATGTGCCGGGTTTGGGTTTGGGCCAGGTGTCAGACGGAGTCCCGCTGCCACATATCGGTTCTTCGAGTGTCTCCCCTCTCTCACTCCCAGTCCAATTGGGAGCCCAGTTAAAAGGCAGAGAGGTAGAGGGGTGGGGCCAGCACTGATATCATGGAGGTTCATTCCATCACAACAGTGTACTGTTAGTGTAGTGTAAATGAGTAAGTCCACAGAATTTTAACTTTGTGCAGTAACTTCTGTATACCAAAATATATCGGAGAGATGAGAACGATCTGCGAGTGTGTGTGTGTGTGTATTGCACATTTGATGAAAATGTTTGGAAAGATAATCAGATGCATTGACTTAAATATCAACAGAGTAGAAAAGTATCTACAACATTTCTGAAATGTTGCAGAACAACAAGTAATCCGTGCAGACGTTATGACGCAGACTGTGTAGCAGTAGAAAAAGAGATAATAGGGAAATAAAGCATATGCAGGTTTGACAGATGCACTCAAAAAGCTGCCTTTGATGTGCATTTAGGTTTTTAAAAGACCTGCGAGAACCGGCACCATTGCAGGTGCACAGGAAATGGTAAGAATGTGGAATGTCCCTTTAATAAGCCACTCCAGCTGGCTAGCATCATATACAAATCTGAAGTCTGAGAAAATGAAGAGGCAGATGGCAGAGCTGAATTTAAAGAACGCTAAACTGAATTTGCATAATGTGCTTTTTAAAGAAAATTACAAAGACGGTTCTCAGGAGCTGACCTTGATGTTTTTCTTTATTTACATCCTACATTCCTCTAAACACGAGACAACATATCAAGGGAATTAAAATCAGGAGAGATCTGAAACCAGTAACAACACTATCAGTACGACTGAGGTTAGAGCCTGTGACTGTATGTGTATGTATTTCTTGGCTACAAATGCCATTTGCATTGGGAAGCTTAGCATTCTGCTATAATAAAGTGAAATATAATTATACTATCAATAAATTAATGTTTAAAAAAAAATCAGAGTTCATGGTCTAAATGTGAAACTCTGCCTATGTTTATGTATTTATCTAAAACATATAAAGTAATCTTAAAAGATCAAGGAAGATATTATTACTTACAATAAAACTCTTTAACTGGATGTGTGCAAGATTATGTTTTCTGAGTCTGATCTATTAACAGAGTCTTTGCAACTCTTAAAATTTTTCTCTCTCTCTTTTACGTTTACACACAAGAAGGTGTCTGTTTGTATTCTCAATACATACAGATCTAATGATCAAGAAATAAAACTGGCAATTGCTTTCCAGCTCCTACAGATGACATTAATCTCTCTCTTATTAATAAATATTGCTATTTCATGTCATCAAAGCTAATAGAAAGTGTCATTTATTTGTAGAAAATCGTGGTTGTTTGTAATGTTTGGTAGAGTATAATTTCTATATCACACACTGCTTTATTTGTAACATTGCCTGATGGATATTTCAGGCATTTAACAGCTGTATCAGTATCAAACACTTGTACTTGTTATTTCAACATCAACTGAAGTGCCATTATTTTTTACATTATTGTTTGGGTAAGGAGTGATAAATTATTGTATCACCACAAAAATGATCTAAAAATGTAAAAATCTGAAATCTGTACTTTGTCTTCCACTTGTTAACCGCTCCCCTCCAAAGCTAGCCTGCTTTGAAATGCCTACTTTTATATAGCAAAATCAATTCCCAGTGAAAACACAAGTCACGCATTCCATTTTAAAATTCTCTTTGAATTATATCAGAACACTGAAGTCAGTTACAACTTCCGGTTCAAGCTGATTATCAAGGTGCTTTTGCTCTGTTTGGATCTGGTAAACTCTTTACCGTCAAACGGTTTCCCACAGAGAACCAGAGTCAAACATCCACCTTTTAACACAGTCTGTTTGTGATATTGCCTTCAATTTGCAATCCGTTGCATCAGAGGCAGCTTTTAATAATCTCATTCTTGTGATGACACCTGCGGAAGTGATCTTGTACCATAACTTTCACATTGTTTTTGTCAGACTCTCAGATGCACAACGCAAAAGTTGTTTGGACACGAGGCAAAGACAGTCTGTTCTTTATACAAAAACCCTCATATGGCTTCAGATATAATGCACGAGCTATAGGTTTTACTTAACAGTAAACATAAACCACTTTCTGTGGAATGACATTAGAACCAGTAAATGATGACCAAATTATAATTTTAGGGAGTGTTTTTAGTCATTTTAAGGACTGTTGTGGTAAAACTGTGATAAAATCACTATAGCACTAAAGTGTCATTGTTTTTCCTTAAATTATGGTGATAGCAAAATAAGGCATCAATGTGGAATAAATAATTGTATGATTATTTACAGATCGCAACAATTCGTTCACCTAGTAGGTCATTACCGTTGGCTGTTTATGGTTGCCAAGCGACATAGCGAATTAGCGCATTAATGAAGACTACATGTGTCCTCACAGGTATGTCTAATAAACATCTTTTACAAGTGTGAACAAAACTCATGCTCTAGTGGACATAGTGGACAGTGAAAGCAAAATTGCTTGTTCAGTGACAGATGAGATTTAACAGTGACCTCTCCGACACCAAAGAAGAAATGAAACAACAACATAATGTTTTCTTTCCTGAGGTGTTATGTGAAGGGAAACAAAATCAATCTTTGGTTTTCCAGCACCAAACGCGCCTCACAATCCCCTGTTTCTCACAGACCACGGCGTGTCGGATCAATAGACACTCACTGTGAGCAATGTGTTTTTGTTATGTGTTATGCTTAACACTCACTACATGTTTCTGTGTTTGGTGAGTAACTGTTATTTATCTTTAAGACAGTGTTTTTGTAGTCATGAAGAACAGAGAGTGTTTCACAGCACATTTGAGAGGTCTTCCTCTAAAGCTAGCAGCATGCTAACAGACTTCCTCAAAGGGCTGTAGATCCTTTTCCTATTTAGCTATTAAACTTTGGAAAGTTTGGAAAGTATTTTGGAATCAGACACACTCAGTTAGTTTAAGACTAAAGACTTGTCTCTTTAGCTAAGTGTTTACTCAACTAACAGGGAATGTGCCGAAAATGTTGGCTAATGTTCTCTGAAAGTTCTCTCAAAGTTCTAAACAAAAAACATTCTTGCAATAACACTAGTAAAACTTTTGATGTTACATATATAATGTTATATCATATATTAAAAACAATATTTCTAAGAACTTAGTTGAACATTTTAAAAACATTACAGAATTAAAAAAATGTTTGAATAATGTAAATAACATTAAAATAACTTTTAATAAATAACATTTTCGATGTTTTTGTTACCCAATGGAAAACTTAGGCAAACAGTCTTACAACTGGCTTAACATGTTTCTGCTGCATTAGTCAGCTAAACTGTAACCCAACACAAACATTTGTCTTATTATTAACCTTTATCATTTATCATAACCTTATCATTGTGAGCAGCCTCTACACTAAAATCATCTCGTCTTGTTTTCATGTCTCGTTCTCAGAGTGAAACTGACAGATAGAGCTCCAGTTCAGCCAGATGCTTAACCGGTTCCACCAAATGATGACCAAATCTGTAGCCTGCGTCCGCCAGAAGGTGATGTGTATCTGTCATAATCACAGCCCCCACCCCTGTGCTCCTAGATCAATTTGATACTGGCAGACCCTTCTGTAATTTGGCCAGAAACTTCACCTAATCACCACACATCAGAGCACAATAAATGTAGTGTGCTCCACTTGACTGATATTTATTGACAGATATATTTTCATTAATGCATCACTAGTGACTCCTCGACTACAGGTAACAGAGCATTAATAATAATGGACACATCATCTGTCATTACCACAGCAAACAATATGAGATGAACTCTTTAGATCCCGCCTTAATCATTTTACAGCTTGCATAACTGCCTAGTTGCACTGCTTTCTGAATCATTTCACGCCTCGGTGAACTTCTTCAAATAGTATACATCTTCTGTCTACTTGCACCAGTGTTAATCTGCCAGAGGAGAACTGGCACTCCTGGTTGTGTCTGCTTTCTCCCAAGGTTTCTTCTACACTTCTGCATCATTAGAGTTTTGGTTGCCTGCCACTTCTGCCTTGGGCTTGCTCAGCAGGAGACTGCTGACATATATTAAGACACATATACTTTGTTAATATTGCTGTGGTTCGATTACAATCCTATAGACACAATTTTTTTCACTTTGTAATGTATAATTTAAAAAGTTACAACACACACACACACACATAGAAGGATATTATGTTAGTGCTTAGGCAGAACTATACTATGTTAGACTGCCCTATAAAACAGAGCCCACAATTCATATAAAATCTTTTGGAATTGTTCACTCTTTGCCACAGTTGTCTTTGTTTGCACAATCATGACATCATTGCGAAAAATGCTATGGAATTGAAATTTAATTGAAATTTTCCATAGATTTCTGTAGTTATATATAGTTATATAGTGTCATTTGCGTTGCATCGCTTTGGGTGAGTTACTTTGAAATTGCTACCGTGGTACCAGTGAATGTTATGGACTTTATATGTTATGGCTCATACCAAAGCTGTTTATCTTTAGTTTTTATCCTTGTTTTTTTCTGTCTTATACTGCACAAATACATAGAACTGCTCTCTCGCTCTCTCTCACTGGCTCTCTGTCTCGCAGTGGTCTTGAACAGTCATTCTGCAGTGGGTGTGGCAGCTATGTCCGTTGTATGTTCGTGCTCTGTGTCTACTATTGCGTTATTTGTCCTGGAGCTGCAGCATGTTGTGGCTTGTTTCGTTATTCTCACAGAGCCTGTTGTTTGTGTACTTTATCACTATATACTGATTCTCTTTGGGCTTCTGGAGGAACACACATCCATCGTGTGCAGATCCATACTGTCTCCCTGAGCTATGCTGTTGATTCTGTTGCTGTGTTGTCTATAGTTTGTATACTCTGTTTGTTGTG
The DNA here is from genome assembly GCA_036877585.1 of Botia kubotai. Classification (NCBI taxonomy): domain Eukaryota; kingdom Metazoa; phylum Chordata; class Actinopteri; order Cypriniformes; family Botiidae; genus Botia; species Botia kubotai. The sequence continues at coordinate 43,386 of JAZGTI010000297.1, read as the reverse complement.
TTGTTTGAGTGGCTTGTTCTGTTTAGATTCTTCGTTTTATGTTTATGCTAAAAATTGCACATAGAAAATTGAATCTTTCAATAGGTTTTGACCAGGTTCACTTTTGGATGCTTCGCTGGCAGTGTGGTAGGGTTAGTGGGCTTGCGTGGCCTTGACTTCACTGGCCATTTGATTCATTTAGCTCTACACCCGCCCAGAGTTAAACCAGCCTGCCTGAAAACACAACACACTTACTCAAAGTTTGACATTTTAGTGGCATCAAAGCTTTGCAAGATACTACAAGAGTTTTGAGGCACAGAATAATAAACTAAATTTCTCTAGCAGAATTGTCTATTCCACTTTGTTTTTTTAGTTTTATCTGTGAAATAATCAATACTCTGGATGGGCAAATTCTGATAGCAAACTCTACATGCATTTCTACAATTTTTTCGGCTAGCTGTGTCACTCCGCATTGTACTGTACACAAGTTTTTCATGGCAGTCTATTATTGTGGTATAATCGATTTCATCGAAAACCCTCACCTGAACATGAAAACATGTCAATCACACGTCTGTTTCTAAGGGTTGTTTGGCCGTTAAAAGCTTCAGAGTGGACCAGGCTTTATGCCATAAACCAAAAATCTTACTACATGGAACTACAGGTGCATAAGTGAGGAGTCGTGGGATTTGACATTCTCTATTATTACCAGGCTGTTTGGAGTTGTTTCGTGGACAGCTAGCTAAACTTTCCTTCTCTTGTTTGTGTGACTGTGACAGAATGAGAGAGAACTGGGCAGCCTGCAGTTGAGTGTACACTAACCCTGACTGAAACTTCTGTCAGGAAATCTCAACAGAACATAGTCTTTGCGGAGCCATAGTTTCATTTGTAAGCACAATAAAAGTCTTATGATTAAATAAATAAATAAACAATTAATTAATTAATCAAGTCAAATAAATAAAGTTAAAGCAGAGAAAGGAAATAAATTAAAATGTGACTGTTGTGAGATTTGACGGTATGAGAGGAAAATAATCAATGAGACGTTAAGATGTTGAAGAGGACTGGAAAACAGGATTCTTCATGCTGTTTTGAGGAACACTTTGATGTACCATCAACATACAATAACACAAACTCTCTTTCCTGTCCACATAAATTTAACTGCCCACATATACATATCAACAGCATTTAGATACCCAGCCTGTCCTGATGTCCAACAGTGTAACCTGGAGAGAGTGTGTCTTCAGTTTGCATGCACATTCATCTCAAAGGTGATTGGTTGGTGGGCATGTGAACTCTTGCAGGTATACGCAATCTTAAGTTGCATTATATTTGGACTTCTGTAAAAAACAAAATCTTACAAAAGTGTCAAATTACATCCCTTAAAACTTACTGTGCTAGACAGAGGTCACTAGTAAGCTTTGCAGTTTTTGGACGTACGATTAACAGTGTGATTTCAAAAAGACATTGGGGGGTTGTGATTTCACAATTAACATCTGCTATCGATCAGTGTGCGTATGATTTTTTTAATGTCACTCTGGCCCTGCCAAAACTGAATGTTTGGTTTCTTTGTTTTTTGTATCCAATCATATTATTGGATGTAACATTTCTTGTTTAATTTGCCAAGCTGACTTTCTAAAGCGAATCATGTGTTCTGTCAATCCATAGATTTTCTCTTTTTTTATGCACAACGTCCTCAGGGTCGTCTGACCTTGCGCGGGGTGTATATCTAGAGAAGATTAGTAGGTTTGGAGACCTTGCTAAAGCAATTACTCTGACCCTGAGTAGATAAAACCAGAGAAAATAAACAGAAACGCAGAACACAAACATTCTTTAATCCCTCAGCCAATCAGCTCCTCACCTGGGTAATCCACTTTGAGGCGAGAACTGGCGACCGCTTTTTGACAGGCATGGATCAAGCCAAATGATAAACCCCAAGTTATTCCTGCTAATGCATCTAATGCATGTAAAAGTGGATCATGGCAATGTCAATATCTCGAGTGGGTTAAAAAAACAACCCTCTGAGCATGTAAAGGTGAATACATTATGGGGTGCATAACCAACATCCTGGAGGTTCATTTGAGAAAACTTCCGAAGGCAGTTGCTGGATTTCTATGGGTCAATGTTGAAATATATTAAATATCTTGAAATATATATGTGCTTGGCATTAGCTCTTGAAGAATGGCTGAAAATGAAAATTCTGTCTGTACTCTCCTTCTAACATTAGTTTAGCTTATATAAAGCTCACGACTGCCCATGTTTATAAACGGCTTTATGAAAAAATAATCCCCAAATTGTTTATACATGGCAACACCGGCAGACGACTTGCTATTATTTGAAACAAAGCCATTGATTCTTGTTCATAGTAAATATATGAAACTTGCCTCTAGACAGTGATGTAACATTTGAATTTTGGATTTTGAAGTCTGCCAGTCAGTCTAGGACAAGATACAGAAATAATAACGGTTTCTAGTTATGTTCGACAGAAGTGTGTTTGCTCAAATTATGTTTTGGCAATATCAATTTATAAAGACACCTTCTGTAATTGCTTCCAAGACAACAAATAATTCGTACTAAAAACACACTGACTCATATGGGTTGCCCTTAGCGACTGTGGAATCTGCATTCTCTGGCTTTGCTTTGTGTGTCTGAGACGTGGATGAATGATTGATCCTGATTTCTAACTTGTAATCCTCTGAACATTCCAAGAGAGATCGCCGATGGTCTAAAACATTCATGGGAATTTCGATCATCCATGTGTAGTCCATAATTTTGTTTTATATATATATAAAACGGAATGATATTATTTTAAACCCTTAACCTTCAGTAATCTGCTTTTTTCTGCACTTTTTACAACGATTTACTTTTTTTTTACCAGCGACTTCACCTTTGTGATTTATCCACAAGTTTCAAAAAACACCAAGAGAAACAAACTCACAGAATACATGAAAGCTAAACCCAAGAATATCCCTTTATCATGGAAATAGAGAAAGAGAGAAATATTCTCAAAGAAGGATTAAAGCAAATAGAAATACACTTTCAGACAAAGCGGATAAGACATAAAGGAATGGATGGGGGAAGGGAGGGGGCAACATGAATGAAAGTTCCAGAAACGACAATTATGATCATTATTCTTCACAAGCTAAAAAGGGAAACGACGGAAAGATTGACAGTAAAGAAAGAGGCAGAAGTGACAGATTTATGAAGTTGGAGGGGTAATGGAGGGCTACTCTCAAGAGTTTGCTAAGATGGCAAGATCTCTCTGCATTATTCATTCAGTTGGGGGTAATTGGAATCAAGTCATGCCTTATTCAGATGGAGGCCTCGTATGTCACATGAGAAACACAGACAGGAACCATTTCTAAGTAGTGGAAGTAGGATGAGATCCTGTATCAACATCCTTGTTGGTCCTGGAACAACATTCCTGTCAAACAGTCCGAATTTATCATCAGGTTGACAGGAATATTATTCCAGAACCAACAAAAGATTTTGATCCAGGAACACATATTTGGCATCATGGTTACCACAGAGCCACATGCTGAATGTGATTTCCTCCAGTAAGGCCTGGATCAATATTATTGTTGGCCCTGCCAAAGCATTTGCCACACCTGTCACACCAATCAGATTGTAGAATTAGGATAAGGGTCAATGTGTCAACGAAAACGATCCACTGAAGGCCAGTTAAGTAGAACCCAAGTGCAGTTTTATTTAAACAAAACCATGTAAACATAAACAACAACTTGACAACCTGACAACATTGAACTTAACAACAGAACACCACAACACCATCAGTAGCCAATCAGCAAAAGGCAGCGTATATGCACCAGCTGTTTTAGACATTGCATGCTTTACATAGTGTGTCTGTTATTTTGTAAGCGGAGGGAGGGTTGTGTTCGTTCGGGTGTTCATTTTAAATATCAACAACGTTGCTCAGAAATGGCTTACTGCACCTTTAAGGCCATGGATTACAGTGATGTTTGTTAGCCGTGGAACGACTAGAACCCCTGTGCTAAAATGACTGTAACATTGGGCCTTATTTTGCTTATTGCTTTTCTGAAACAATGTCAGTGGTGTATGATAAAAGACACCAATAATTTAATGCAGTAATGATCACAATAAACAATCCTACTGGAAAGTAATATAGTTAATTGGCTTAACTGTAGGCTGTTTACGCTTGGTGCAGTAATAAATCAGTAAGCCACTTGAGGCATTACAGTACATTACAATGATGTTATCATGGGTACCCTTATCCACTGTAAAATTAAGGAAGCACACAGCCTCCAGTGACTTGATGTTCTTGCAGGATGTTCATATGAGCAACTGGATAAAAACAACAGGATGTCAATAAATACATTTAAAAGAGTAATAAAAAACGTATTTCTCTATGAAATGTAGTGCATTACTTTAACATTACTGTAGGCTGTTTACAGTTACCAAGCAACACAGCATCTTAGCACAATAATACAGAATCGAACTGATCGTCTCTCACAAATGTGAGTATATCACTGGAGCTTCGAACGTGGCTTGTCCAATCAGATGTAAGGACCAAAGGATTCCACTTCATAATGATAAAGTAATAAAAAAAGCATCTCTCTAAAATGGTATCTAAGGTTGCCACCAACAACCGCAGTTTATATAGTGAGCTGTTCACTCTGTCACCTTCTTCTGTGCTGTTAAATGTTTAATTTTAATCTGAACCTCAGCCAGGCTGCTCAGAGTAGCTTCATATATCAGTGCCGTGGTTTCAGCGCTACACATGCGAGAATTGTTCTTTAGTTAACCATGTGCCAGTTAACGTTATTAATGTGGAATGAATCTCCCATTTACTGCATTTTTAAAATGCATCTGAGCAACTGTAGTCAAATCCCCAGGAAACTTTTCAAGGTTGTTTCTGTTTTCACTAGAACACACAGAAGTTAATGAAATTACATTCCAAAATCTTTCCTCCAAGCGAAGAACTAGCAGGTCGTCCTTGGGCGCATTCAGATTTCATCTGTTTATTAATTTAGATGTTCTTTAATTTTACTTCTCTCTGCTGCAGTTTCCAATTTCTCTTTAAAGTCAGAATTACAAAGACTTTTTTAAGAAATTGCCCAGTGTGGTTCAGAACGTGGTGGTCTTCTGTACATATGACATAAACCGTCTGCTCTGTGTGTGTGTACTCATATTCACTACATTATGCAGACCAAATGTCCCCACAAGTATAGTAATACCAGTACTTTTTGACCGTATGGGTCCCCTTGAAGCTTATAAATCATATAGAAATATCTATTTTGGAAATCTAAGTTAACATGGGAGGATAGAATATATATTTATGCATTTGGCAGACGCTTTATTCCAAAGCGACTTACAGTTCATTCAAGTTACACATTTTGTCAGTGCATGTGCTCCCTGGGAATCGAACCTACGACCTTTGCGTTGTTAGCGCAATGCTCTACCAACTAAGCTACAGGAACACATACAGTGTGTACAGTATAAAAAGCATTACGTCAATGGAATGTGTGTAATGTGTGTAAACTTACACTCACCAACCCAGAATGCGACTTAATTCACCGGTTTTATCACAATCTGAATGACCTCATTTAGTTTTACTGTTCTATTTAGTTACACTCTTCTTTTACTGCTCTCGCGCTAACAACTGACTGACTGGTTTATGATTTGCACAACTGTCAGAGTGCAGTGTAATAAATGTCAATAGTGTGAATTCGCTAAACAATAAACCCATTTTTTTGCAGTCCAGCTCCGTTTTGGCATTGTAAAGAGATAATATGGGTACTTAGATCACAGTACTGGAGTGATGCTCAACATTGCCAGTAAATTATCCCAAATTGTGGAATTCTGCTGCATCCTCCACAGCCCACCAATCAGAACCTGCTGGAGAATCACACCCGGCAAGCACTGTGGAAGACCACAACAAACAGGCCTGTATCCATTTCACTGTTCAGAAGCTATTTGGCTGACAAAAGACTTGCATCTTTAAATGCTGAGCTCATCAAGCTAACTTGACAGAAATCATTCTACAGACTGAATGAGAGATATCTTCACTATAACATCCCATGAGCACATCTGCTTATTTCCAGATTGAATCCTTAAGACAAATTCTGCATGTTACTTAATTACCCGATGTTTACATTTAGCTCAAAGCACTAAAGATGCACAGCGTGTATTTTAAATGAAACTTTTTGTATTCTCATATTTTATATATTTAATAAATATTAAAAGCAGCTACGGAAGAGTGTGCTATAATAAAGAGACTTTAATATAAAAGTAGTCTAAATTAATATTGCAGATTTATCTGTTTTTGGATACAAACAAACAACTCAAAGGTTTTTGAGCTATTTTTTTCTTTAAAATAAATTACATTTGGGTTAATATGTCTAATACAACAATGTTGTGTCTTATATCTAGGTTTAAGACATGATTTTAGCATATTCTGAACAGCACAGTTAATTAACAAAATCAGTATCGCTAGAAACATCGAATGTATTTCAGAAATGTCCAGTATAGTTTAAAACATTGAGCTGATGGAGAAAGAAAAGGGAGAGAAGGAATTTTGATTGAGTATGACACGTTTCATAATTCATCACATCGGGTTACATCATCTAATGATGAGACCTCCTGTAATACCCCCATCAACCTGAAGGAGGCGATGTTGCTCCACGAGCATGCATCAAACGAACCGTTTCTGATTTCTACACTTGCTTTGGTTTATACAGTCAGAGGAGCTTTGCTCAATACAGCACTGTACTGGAAAGTATCTTTCCCTCGTTGTCTGTTATCAACACCCTCGTTTGTCAATAATACATATCAAAATTCATAGGAATCAGGAAGCATTAGAAAACCATTAGGTTTTGGGCCCATGTGATATTAACCAGATGTTCAGAACCCTCGGGTTCAGCAGCACCCAGCCAGTAGTACATGAATCCACAGCCTTTTGAGTAGAAGGAAACTGTGTGTATACATATGTGTGTGTGTGTGTGTTTGAGCGCAGTACAGCATGGCGGAAAGCAAATGTCCAGCAGTGATATGCGCTTCAGAATATAAGCTGCTAAGAAAGAAATACTGTATACGGTTTGAAATGGCAAAAATTATACAGAGTTTTCCATCATATTATTTTCACTGGAAGGGTTCAATTTTTGGTCAACATTTGTTATCATTCTGACGCATCACAAGGTCTTCAGAGAGAAGGTCTTTTTGTAATCATGAGAGTGAAAGTTAGAAGGACTCAGACCTTCTATACTGCTCTTGTGGGACACGTGGGGACTAATACAGAAGAGTCCTGTGTATTGCGGTATAACACGTTTCTATGGCACGTTTGTATTGGTGCATTGACAATTTGCTTTGCCATTGAGTTTACTTGTGTAAACACACACGAGAGAGAGAATACAATGAAACGTTTTTTATACGTTTAAGAGTGAGTTTGAAAGCGTAACGCACATACACAACAACATCTCCTGGACCTTGTCATTTGAAGTCTGTGACAGAAACATATTTTCATCTGGTCATGGATGTAAGATCTATTATCAACATGCATCTCAACATGCATCTGTAGGACCAGGGTGAACATTCAGTCATGTGAATAATTAATATCTCTCTAAACCTTACTGACAACAACATACAATCATTGTCTTGTTACTTTTCTTGCATTTGTTTGTGTATGTACAGAACGAATTTCAGATATCCTGGGGCACTTTTATATGCATGTGTGAGGTCAACTCTTGTGCATGTGTTGAAATGCATGCTGCAAGCCATAGACCGCGTTGGAAATGCACTGCATTTGTTTAAGAAACTAAAACAAGCTACTGTGAAATCTGTTTAGTGATGCTTGCTTAGGGTTAGGGCTTTGCTCAAATGGAAACCACCCACATCACCCAAGCATGGCTCCAGCAACTTAACACAGACTGCACGACGGTTCCTTCAGAAAATCTAATTGTGAAAAGTACAAGGCTTTCCTGTAGCGATGCATCTGCACTGTTTTCATAATCAAACGCATTAATAACTGTTTACGTAACTATCTGTACTTCGTTCCATTTAGCAGGATGCTGGGGATAGACAAAAACATTATAATTTACATCACGTCTGTTGAAAGGCAATGCATGATTCTCCATATATACAAATAACGTTTTCCTCAGAGTTAAAGGTTAGAGTGGTTGCATCTATGCATTATGTTTTAATGGCTGCAGGCGACACATTCAATTACAGAGGCATGGGGAGGGTGGAGATGCTGTTGTTGATCTGGGTTGGGGGCATAGGGGTCGTAGGTTCGAATGAGGCATCCTGTGAACTAATGCACTACAGAGCTCTCTTATTACTGTCAAGAGTGAAGGCCTTAACCTCCGGTTGCGCCTGAGGGGCCCGCCCATCTGATCAGTATACATTACATTACTTCAGATGGAAGCTTCTGTTACATAACAAGCACTGTTAAAAATGCAGGTGCCTGAAAGCAACAGACATTTCTTTTACAAACAATGACATTTTTCATCAGTAAAAAGGCAGGTACCGGTGATGGATGCGCATATAAAAAATCATATTGTCTTACATTTGATAACGTCTCAAAGGTGCACTATACAGGATTTTAATAAATGAATTAATTGAAACGAATAAATTATATAAATTAATTAAATCGTTAATAAATATATCAATGAAGTATGTACTCATACATATTTCCTCTCAGTCATTATGCAGGTCGGTGTGCGGCTACTGAGTCAGAATATATATATATATATATATATATATATTAATTTTATAACTCGCTCTGGTCTGATGCCATTAGGATCAGATCAGTTCTTCATTTAGTCGTGTTTACCAAATAAATATTTTAATGCCTATGGACGCAGAATGTAAAATTATTGTCTTTTTTTACTTTGGTTACGGTGCGTTTGTCGTATAGTAGCTAAGAGAGAAAATTGTTTATTTCCTGTTTGTTATTATAGTACGTTACGTGTTTTAGAAAGGTACAAAACCGCTTAATGTTAATATTTTCTACCCATTAGCTCACTTGTCACACGACGTGTTTTTTGTTGCATCTGTCAAACACGCTTTTGTCCTACTAATAGGAAGCTTGCGTGCGTTTGCATGCGCTGAGGGGACCTTGAACATATTCAAGTTTGTTAACAATTTATTGTATTTATTTTTATAGAGGTCTGCTCTTTATAATTTGGTTCGTTTACCTTTTTAATGGTATGATCCATGTCATTAATATGTCATTATTCTACAGTAAGCCAGTGAACTCTTAAAATCGTGAACATTTAAACTTAACAGACCGCTGTCTTACACATCAAAGCTCATAGGTGGTAATCAAGGGCTTGTGTGTGTTGTTGTGGTGTTATGATGTCTTTTTTAGCTCTAGAGTGATCACTCACAAAGATACAATTAATAAAAAGAGAGCAGTTTTTCCTCCCAAGGACCTGCAGTGGTGAGGTTGGCATATCTGAGAGGCAGTGAGGGTGTGAAAGCAAAGACAAATCAATGAGACTCTAAGCCAATGAGTTTTGGGGGATTGTTAAAAAGTGGAAGCTGATTTATGAAGACTGTGCAGAATAGAGCCGCTAACTCGGGTTAACTCAGGTCATCATACTGGGGTGTTTATGCCCACAGACTGAATTTGAATATTGTGTGCCTGTACATTTTTTATGTCGACCCAGCTAACAGTTTTATGTTGTAGGAAAGTTTCACCAACGTTTCCGTTAAGTAACGAAATCATTAAAATGTTATTTTGAAAGTTAGGAAGTTAGGAACATTCAAAGCATCCGGTTTTGTAGACATTGTATTAAAGTTATTGCTTCATTCCACTAACAGATTAAGATTAGTAAAAATTGTATTAACGTTATTGCTACGTTCCACTAACAGATTAAGATTAGTAAAAATTGCATTAACGTTATTGCTACGTTCCACTAACAGATTATGATGTTGTTGATATGAAAAGTTATAGTAATGTTACTGCGTGAATGTGTTTTTAATAACTTTGAGAGAACTTTTGGAGAATGTTAGCCAATGTTCTGGGAATGCTCCCTGTTAGCTGAGTACTGTATATTCAGCAAAATAGATTCTTTGAAATCTGAAATTCGTGGCTGAAGGTGTGCACACACACACACACACACACAGATTCACACATATTGAGAGAGCAGCCACCTGGGTTCTGTAGAATCAATTTTTACTCCATCAGCTTGAAGTGAAAACATAATGGCCACATCGGCTTAGACTGAAAACCAGACTGCTCTGTCCTCAAAAATCATCATGTCACCAGAATATTTAAAAGTGACCCATTTGAAGTCTGATACAGGTGGTGCTTGGGGTCGATGCCTCCATTCGATGGACTTCCAAGCAAAATCCATCTACATTTCATGGCTGTTTTAAGGAGATATCCCACATTTACTGTACCCACACTTGTGGACATGAAGCTCTGCAGTTTGGTTAATGGATTTCACTGTCTTTTGGTATAATAATCTTCCTTGTGATACGGATAATCCTGGAATGAAGGGTTATAAAAATAAAAAAAATCATTATTACAGTCTGCTAAAAGTTGCTAAAAACAATTTAAGGTTTACATGAGTCTATGACGTTATTCCTCACAATATAGGAGCTGCTGCGAACTCAGTTGCTTTGCTGTATAAAATGAGTGCCAAAGCGATTAGACAGTATATACAAACAATGGATTCATTTCTAAATGCTTTAAAATTATGCAAATGAAATAATTATGATTGGTGCGGTTCGTATCATTTTTCCTGCCATGTGTACGTACACATGGGATGCTAGGAAAATGTGCTACAAATGTGATATTCGTAGCAGATGTTTGGAACACGGCCATAAAAATCATTTACAACTTTTCACATTTATACTTTTAATGGAATTTTGTTGCACTCAATCATGTCGCGGTTAACTGGTAAATGCATTTGATTTGCTTGATTGTACACTGTTGTGTAAAGTTATTATCTTCATAACTAAAAACATATCAAACTAAAGTTTTAAAGTTGTCTTGTAAAAGTCATATAGTCTTTTCAGTTATTAGGGCTTGTAGTCAAGAAGTTTGTCTATATATATAACCAAACAGTCCCACCCAGCTAACAAGTTTAGGTTCAAAGAACATTTCAGATGGTGACAGTGAAAACTAGATTTTTGGAGGAAAATGCGAGTGGTGCTTGCCTAAACTTGCTACCGTGATGCTAAAGTAATGCTATGGTGATTGTCAGGGTGTTGCAATGTAGATGTTGCTATGTAGATGTTCTTGTGTGTGGTGATGATGTTGTGGTGTTCTTGGGGGGTGCTAGGTGATTACTTACAGGCCCAGGTTAACGGCTTGCACCCCCCCAATTTACTGTTGAAGGTTGTAAGACAAAAAAAATAGCACACCTTTCCTCAGACAGACCGTCTGAATCTTGCAGTATCATTTGAGGTTAAATTTAGGATTAGTTCAGACCTTTAATCTTCATTATAAGCAAAAGTAATAGTGATGCTTATCTTAGTAAACACCCCAAAGAAATAATCAAAGCTTATCAAATCCCAGTCACACTTTTAACTAAAAAATAATCCTTCTTGCAAAATGTGATGTAAGTTGTTTTTAGGTCTTTTAAGAAACACTCTTTGGCAACATGGCCTGTGTTTGCGTGGATTCCAAAAGATGCGTACAGCCTTTTCTGTACAGCTAGTCAAATACTTTTTGTGAGAAAATTGTTATTTACATTGCAAAAGTACTTGAATAATACAAAACACCAGATTACATGTAACATGTAACTCAACTCAACTTTGTGTTGGCACGGCAAAGGTCATGGGGTTGATTCACAGAAGACACACATACTGATAAAATGTGTACCTTAAAAGTCACTTTGGATGATTCACTTGCCATATAAACCTAATAACTGACTTTCCTCACAAAATAGAATAATACTCTGTGACTGAAGTTGTCAAAAATGCAACCATTTCTTCCTTACGGACAACAGTCTGCAATATCATATCCTCACTCTATTTTCAGTGTGACCAGATTTGATTCTCTTTTCTGAGGTACCCAAGTGTCTTAGCTTATTCTGCAAAACAAATCTCAAATCCTCAGTTGTGGTTTACGCTTTGGTGCAGATCTGAACCGAAGGCTGGAGGAGTGTCAAAAGATGACTGCTGAAGATAAGGAGGAAGGGAGCAGCCTGTGCTGATGACAGCCAGAAGCATGCTGTGGTATTAATTATTTTGTATTCTGCTTGATCGCCGTGTATTGATTTGTGAAATGAATCCCCATCTGAGAGCTTCTCCAGGAGCTTGACGTAGAAGATTAGAGGAATGTCAGAAACCTTTCGATCTCTGTGCCATGAAGTTTGAAGATGTTATCTGCAGATTCTCAGCCAATTGTGTGCAGTAGAGCTATCTCTGGTGGTTGAGATCTTGTTCCAAGAACAATCGTTGTTTTTTGGGGCATATTGTGGCTCTCTGAGATGAGAAACGGGGAGTTTTGCCGAGAGTTCACCAATCTCATTCATGAGAAGATGGAAGACTTGCCTTATGAGTATGAAGAAATAATTTTTATGTCTTTTTACTTAATTGTTTCATTTTTCAAGTATTGAAATATCCCATTCACTAAAATGTTACAGTCAAACTGATAATTCCTGTGAAATCGGACATCTTAAATTATAAATCATTATATATGAAGTTACCGTTATGATACAGTTTTGAACATGTAGATGGTCATAACTGATTTTATTATGGTTTTTGATTATTTTTAACCAAATAAGAAAAACAAAACGATTGCAGCTTTAATCATAAGATTTTATATCCCTATATTCTCAGAACAGTATATACATAAGTGAATAAGAAGGACTGGATAACCTTACAACTGAAAGGCTAGTATTCATGCTCAGTGTTTTTTAAACTAATTTGACATGGGATAGTATTTTCCTCACAGATGGAGTTGCATGTAAGAGATAGCAGATAGCAAAGGTGAAAACCGCATATATAGACATTGTTTCTTTAAGCGTTACCTGTGCTTTGTGTTTGTAGTTATTAATCACACTTTTGCAGGCCTGGTGTTTGCTGTGAAGGGCAAAGGGTTTGTTTATTTCAAAAATAGGAAATGCTTTGGAAAGATTAGTCATTGTGTCATGGTCAAGGTTGAGAGGAAGCGAGAACAGAGCCGCAGCTTACTAACATGGGCAGTGTGCTTTGATATGTGGCCGTATGTTTACTGAAGCTACTACAGAGTAATATATTACTCCAGATAAGCGCAACCATTTATGGTAAGAAGACAAAGCAATTTTTCCAACTTATTCTGTGTTCATTTGAATAATTCGTTTATGTTTCAAATGAATTTTGCATTTAAATGCAGTTTAACATGTTTGCCTCAAAGGTACGGTAAGCGATTTCTAAGAAACGCTGTCGAAAATCTAAATCAACTCCCACACACAATTTTATATATATTAATACATATTTAAATATTAGCGAGATGAAAAAAAACGATGTTTGCACATAGTTCTGGCTGTGTAATTAGGAGAAAAAACAAAGTGTATTGGAACAATCACCACAACATCATAACACATTCATAGCCAATCAACAATAGGTGGAGTGTTATGAGGGCGGAGCAAAAAGGGGTGTGTGTTTGGGTGTTGTTTCAAATATCAACAGGGTTTCTCAGAAGTTGCTTACTGCACCTTTATTTTAACTACACTGTTTGTACTGCAGCCAGGAATAATACGTCAAATCATGCTAGCACGACTGCTAGGCCTCCAGCCATATCTGACAACTAAAATATCAAACAACTACAATGTCATTGAGACATATAGACAGGCTCTTCTGATCTGGGCCAATGGGCAACCACCTGGAACACCCTCAGCATTTGTGCTGGTGAGTTTGGCATTCACAAGCACCACTGACATTTTCATGAAAATGTACAAAATCTATTTTAATTTTGGTAATGTCACATTCATTTGTGCTGGCAGTTTGAAATAAGTGCACAAGCATTTAAACCTGCGTAACCTTGAAGATTTTCAACATTAAAAAAAACATCCCCCTTTTCCATATTTTAAGAGCGTTTTTACTGCTTCCCTGCAGTTCCTCAGACTTCCCTATGATGAGCGGTCTGGAGTATTTAAATATTGCAGGGGAAATGAATGGTGACTGACTCTGACATCAGCAAGACTCAAAAGCACAGACTTATGGGAAGGATTTTGCCTGCGGTTCTTTTGGCTTTGCCACTTTAACAATGCAGCCCATTAATGGAACTAAATTATTTTTCCATTTAAGATAAGCCGCAGTATGCTCGCCCAACCTAAGTCCAGCGACCGAGCGTGAGCAATTAAAACTTGGTATGACATCTGCCAACCCCGCTGTCTTGTGAAAGATGAGGCTAACGTGGTCCTGCTGTGCAATGACCTTCTCGTCACCCCCCGTCCTTTATAAAGTGCCTCAGCACACGTTTAGAAACTCAAACTGTCGCTGTTGGTGACCACACGGACACCTTTTGACATAACAGCGATAGCTTAATACCTGTGTTGTTTTTGTACCTCAGGGTTATTTAGGTGTGAGCGTCAGGGTGTAGTGAGGGCCCGCAGGCAGAAGACCCAATTGCAAACTGTGGCAGAACATAATATTTAATTTGTTTAATGTTTTAGAAATTTTGTTAACTAAATTAAGTGTTTACCAAAATGAACTTCATTGCCATTGTGTGAGCACAACAAAATTGCAAGTGTCAGCCTCCATCGATGCATTATATTAAAAACAGTATTCACACATATTTACAAGAAAAAAGATGAGCAATAAAAACACCAAATATTGATAAAAATATTGATCTTATACTATCGTTTTTGGATATAAGATCATAGATATTAAAGATCACTGTATTAGATCATACAGTAACCCAAAAAATATTTTACACACTTAAAAGTGTGAATCTGAATGTGATTAGGTCATACTGAGTGTATGCTAACTGTTCGTATGCTAGCAAAGTAAACAGGTCCTCACAGTGTAAATGCTCAGCTAACATTTAACAACCACAAAATGTCCAAATTCTTTGTCTTTCATAATTAAAAATAAAGTAATTTTACTATTTAAAGCTTTTTCATAATGTTTTGCTTCAGATGTATGTTTATATGTGTCTTTAAAACAGAATAGTTTAATATTTAGTTTCTCAAGTTCTTAAGTTACTTAAAATATTTAGTTACTTAATATTTAGTTTCTCATCTAACGCAGTGAATTTAAGATTATGTTTCACTGTCACTGTGTCCAATAACTATTGGTCACTGCATATAAAGAGCGAAGTTCCAGTTTAATGTAACAAACAGATTACTCCGATCAGACATGTCCTGTACCTGCTCTCCTGCTCTGAGTCATCCAATTCAGCTTTGCTTTGTGCTATCACAGGCCTGTGATTAAATTAATTAACCCACTCTAATAGATATATAAAGTACTGCCTGAAGTTACCGCAAAAGATAAAATATTATTTCTTGTCTTTTTGCACTTATTACAGTCTAATAGGTGTAACAGAGATACAGTAGTGGGAAAAGTGATAACTTAAGATATTTATTTCTCAAAATTATTTGACAAAATGTGCAAACTACAGCATATTATGAGTTGAATTCCAATATACAAAAACGCATAGAAAAATGTTCACTGGAAATAAAGGATACATTGAGTACAGTTTAATCACTGATGATATTTCTCTGTTCTTGCCTTGTTTTTGACTGAAGCAATCATTCTCTTGGGTCTCAACTCAATAAACTTTTTTGCGCATGTGTCGTGTGTAATATCTTGGACCCAGTCTTCTTAGATTCTTGTCAAAGCTGAGCTTGGTTTTACACCACAAAATAATTAATACATCTTTAATAATATGCTTGAAAAAAGGGTGAAGATGTCAGTTTTCCTGGGTCGGACATCATTTTTGGCCCCTACTGTATTTAAAGCTCTAAGCGCATGCAGGTTATGTATATGTCAGAAATACATTCATATTTGTTTCAGGCCTGACCTTCAGACAATATTGTCTGACTCCGCTTTCAAATGCAATTTCCTTGCGGGAACTCCCGATTTAGCCCGTTAAGACCGGATGGGCTCGTAACACACACCTGTGAGTCAGATGAATGTTTGCCCTTCACTCTTCCTTTCCTGGACGGATCCAGCTAATTGGCTAGTTCCTCATCAGTCTTCTCATTGGATAACGCTTTGGCAAGAGTCCTGGCCTGCTCTCGCTCTGCCCGAGACTGAGGTCATGCTAATGAGGCAGGGAGCAGATCGTCTTTTTGCGTCCTCTTTTAGCACGGCTTCCTAATGCAGAGAGATGCCTGACCAGCTGGCATGCCCGCGTACAACTGCTGCTGATTAGAAAAATGCCTCTCAGACGCGTACTGATACAGAGATGAAATAAACGAGCTAATGAGGAAGGAGAACGACGAGGATGGAGAGATGAGAGGGAAGAGAAGAGTCACTTTAAAGAGGCTTTGAGTTTAGTCTGTGATTGGTGTCGGACGGCCTTCTCCTGCAGTCCGCCGGCCCCCGAGTTTGAAACATCATAACGCTGTGAACTGTCTGCACTTGAACGCTTTGGTCTCAGCTAAAGCAACAGCTCTTGCTACTTGAAATGCAGTTTTAAATGCTGAGGATTCACTTAGGGCTGCAGGATGTATCGCAATGATCGAAATGTTGCCAATGTGCATGTTGCAATATGCATATGGAAAGTGGTTTGCAATAACAAAATAATTTGAATACATAAAAAGATGTGTATAGTCACGGTTTTAGATCGATACTGAGAGATTAGCATGTTGTTTGTTGATTATGGATTTGTTTTTCCAGAAAGAATGCGAAACATTTGTTAGATTATGTTAGTCATCTTTTTCAGTTTTTAAATATATTTTAATGTAATTTAATTTGACTTCACTTCCTCTTAAAGCTCTATTGAGTAACATATCGCACGTCGCATTATTTAGCATGTTATTGCATAACACATTGTCCTTCAATTCTGTGCAGCCCTAGATTCACTGATGCAGGATGATTGGTGAAAATTGTTATTTTGTATTATTTTTATAAGATCATGTAGTAATGCCCTTCAGAAGGTTTCTTGCATTTCCCAGAAGACAATACCAATTTACACCAATCACCTAGTTCATAAGTTTACATGCATCTGGTTTTCAATGTATTGTGCATTTTTAAGCATCAGTTAATGATTCTCTCAGATCTTCTGTGTGAAACAATGGATCCCAACATATAGTCACTGCTGAAAAGGGATCAGATATACAGAAGATGCTGGAAGAGCAAAGAATGTGCAGGACCTGAAAGATTTGTCTGAAGACCAGTGGAAAGTTTAATGGCTCAGAGCAAACAAGGGATCATAAATCATAAAAACAGTCATTGGTAGTCCAGGTAGCATTTTGAACAGGGCTATTTTTATAAATTCAATTATTGTTCTGTGTTGTGGACTATATGTAAACATCTTTTATGTGGAATAGCCTGTTCAGGGCAGTACTAAGCAGAAAACTAAATGTAATCTGTATGATCCCTCTTGTTTTTTGCACTTTCTACAAGGATACCCCGACCTGACCATAAACCCTGACTATAAACTGATGAGCAGAACTGTGTTATACCTTTAAATCTACTAAAAATGTTTTTTTCAAAGGATAGTAGTTACGTAGTTAAGGCTCATGGGCCGCTGCTGGGATTCGAACCAGCAACCATTCAATTACCAGTCCTTAACATTACCCAGTACACCACAACCCCCAAGGAGTCAGATGTTTTATTTCTAAAATTATAAATAAGCAATTATTTAGAGGTTTATTATAATTGTAATTTAAATGAATGAATGTAAAAATTGGTCTGCCAGATAATTGATGTTCCCCTTTCAACTGCGAAAACTTGGGGCGAGTTAAAATGTTTTGATGAAGAGATAAGAAAGAAAGAAATATTTTCAAGGCTATTCAATAAACATCTAAATAATTCGGAGAACTTCTTGCCATGTTTCTTAAACTCAGATGGTTCTACGCTCTCCATGTTTCGTCTTTCGGCCTTCATGAAATAAGTGTCAGGAAACAGATGCCTGAAGGCTGTTTACCAATGTGAACTTGACAGAGGAAACTGTCTGAAAGAATTCCAGAAGCCGGAAATGTTCCAACCTTGAGAGTGAACTGGAAAAACAAAATGACAAATATGAACCGGTTTGGTTGCAGTTCTTTCTAAGACACACTTCACTGAAGCACCTTAGGAACTTCAACTAGCAACTGTGAAGGTAAATGAAATGTTCCTTTTGATTCTCACCTCTGTGTCTTTCCTGACAGGCACGTACAGAGCGATAAGTCTCACATCTGGTTGTTGCGCTGTGACAGAGGATCTGTGGTGCGGGGCTGAAGGTTTGGGATGCAGATGGCTACTGCAGAAATGATAGAGTTGAGATGTCTGCAGCTCGCACAAGCATCTCCTGCTGGTGTACAGCTGTTCCTCATCAAAGATTCTTTTCACTTGAAGGCATGTGAATACCATTCATTAAAGCAGTGCCACAGGCACGTTTTGTATAAATCAGAGAAGGTGATTAACCATTCGCACATGATGTTTCATCAAAATGCTTCAAAGTGCATCAATGAAAGAGCTGATCTGAACTGCTCATTTCTTTCCGCTGTCCACGTGTACTTGGAAAAGCTGATGTCCATACTAGGAAAATGTATGTGTTAACCCCCTTATTCAAGCATTTTATAAACAAAGATGCATTAATATATTATGTATGCATATTGTGTAGCTGTGCTTGGAGTGTAAATTGATGCTCAGCTTTGAGAAGAATCTAAGAAGGCTGGGCAAAACATTGCACACGACGCATGCGCAAAGTTTATTGCGATATGGCCAAGAAAATGACTGTTGTAGTCAAAAACAATGCAAGAACATGGAAATAGTATTAGTGATTAAACTGTAGTCAATGTATTCTTTATTTACAGTGAGCATTTTTTTTTCGCATTTTAGAATAAAACCCATATTCCCTAATAGGCTGTTGTTTGCCTAGTAAAATAATTTTGTTAAATAAACTTTAAGTTTAATAACTAAAGTTTAGTGTTCACCCTGTTGTACTGTACTCCTCATATTGTGATGGTTTAATCAAACCTTTAAGGTCATTGAAAGCAAATATTCCCTCCGGACATCACTTTTGCCCACTGCTGTACAGTAGAGGTTACAGTAACACTCGGATTTCCAGCTAAATGTTTATTTTTGCTGTAGCTGGTTTAACATGGTTTATAGCTGCTAATGTAGCTAGTTCATGATAGTTTAAGTTGGTTGATCGCTTTGTTGCAGAAAAATGGATACAGTTTGTTAGAATTAAGCCGAAAAAAAACGACACTGCGGAAAACATTTGTTTCCTGGCAACCGCAAAACTGCTCGCAATGGCTGCTATCTGCTAATATCACCTAGCAACTCAGCTTTCACTTTTTAGCTTACATTAAACATTCATGTACAGTATTTTGTCCATTACTGTAAAAATACTGTTCTCTCTCCTTTTTTTTTTTCAGAGTTATTTTCATATTTTCCATGTGTTAATGTATAAGTGAAGGGCTAAAAAACACAAACTCTCACAAAATGGCAGAAGTTTTTTAACTTGTTTACCGCCTTTGTTTCAGTGTGAGGTGCTATTAAAAAAGAAGACAACGAGGAAGCAACTGCCTTGTTGTATCGGGTCATAATTGGTGGATGCAAAGAGATGCTTTCTCTGCTGAAGAACTTGTGACCTTTCGGGTAAGAATGGCCAGAGTTTCACAGGTTTGTAATGCAACCTTTCACACAGGCCTGAGAGATGTGTGAACTTATTGAGGAATAGTTTTGCAGTGATAATTAGGGAACAAACACCAACCCAGCTAACAATTTTAGGTTGTTAAAATGTTTCCGTTAAGTAACGAAAATGTTCAAAATGTCCAGTTATTTTTAGACGTTGTATTAACATTATTGCTTGGTCATTATCGGTTATAGGAACGCTATTCAAATATTTTTAAATTCTGTAATTTTTTAAAAACATTCCATATGTTTTGATATACTGTATATTATATATAATGGAGATGTATGGAGACTGTTTGCACATAATTTTATTAAGGTATTTACCATAGTGATTGTTTCTGTGGTAAAATAATTCTCACGGTACATTCCTCCTACTCATATAGTTGATGAGTCTGTTGACTGTTTGTAGCAACTAAGTGTGTCAAAATAGCATTGAACTGATGTGAGGTCACCCGTGCGTATTTCAGCTATTTTGTAAAGTCTTTGAATGGGGCTYATCCAATCAACTTGGATCAGCCAATCATAGCTGATTGGATCAGCCAATCATAGCTGATTGGATCAGCTGATTTGTTTTATATGCAAGATACGTATGCTATAGAAGAGTAAAGAAGTGCGATGAAGCTGTGTGTGTGAAGCTGTCAATGCAGCGTCTCAGAAATGCTAACAATATTTTATGCCAGGAATGACAGATAAACCCAGTTTGAAGCCGTATATACTTTTTTCTTTCTGCCATACAGACTCACAAGTCAGATGTGGGTATATTGTGGATCTTTGTAAGTGAATGAAAAGCAAATTTTTTGCAGGCTGTTTACAGTTTAGAATTTCATTAACCTCCTCACTGTCGTGCTCTCACTGAAATGACTTCCTGTTGTTTTACAGTGCAAATCTTCATGCAATCATTGAAGGTAATATAAAAGTCTAAACAGTTTATTTGAAATTTACAGTAAGCGATTTCTAAGAAACGCTGTTGAAAATTTAAAGAAACCCCCAAACAAACAATCTCGTCTAATTTTTTTGTTAGATGTCTGTTTTGTGTGTGTTGAAAAAACACTGTTTGCACACGGTCTTGGCTGTGTGAATAGGCGAAAAAAAGTGGATCGGACCAATCACCACAATATCATAACACTCATAGCCAATAATGACTCACTGCCTCACTGCCATATTAGGTAATGATTTCACAAACAGCATTTGCACATGAGGGTACCTCTGGAGACCGTTTCAGACAGACTTCATAGGCAGAGTAACAAAATGATACTTAAAACAAACAGAAAGTGCTTTGTCGATAACCAACTGCATATTTAAAAACTACAATACTAATTCCTTGGTAGAAATGAAGTCAAAAGTTGTTGAAAGTATAAATTAAAGTTATACGGAAACTGTCATCCGACTGTTTTCTCGGGTGCCATTTTAATTTTTTAGCTCATCCCTGCTCGACCAATCACCTTTCCCGCGGACAAGTTACTCCGCACAGTATTGTGGGATATCAAAGGCAGCGGAGGATATATATATATGCTGCCTTCGAAAATTGTTGAGATGGAGACAGGAAGTGAAGCAGGAAGTGAAGCAAAAGACTTCTTCTTAATTAGTTAGGGAAACGTTTTAAAAATGTTACAGAATTAAAAAACATTGAATAACATTCTTGCAACGAAGCAATAACTTTAATACTATGTCTTAAAAACTGGGTGTTCCTAGAACTTTCAAAATAACATGTTAACGATTTTGTTACTTAATGGTAACATTACAGAAACGTTCTTACAAACTATAATTGTTAGCGGGGTAGATAATAGGCTTTGAGGATCATTTCAGGACAGTGGCTATTAGTCTATATCTATAGAGCTAAAGAGAGAGGCATATGGACACAAAAGGAGAGACAAGCTCTGGTTTGTGTTTGGGTTTTCATCTGACAATTGCATTGTCTAACTTGTTACGTCGAGAGAGTTCTATTACGGCACAGAACAGCGAGCATTGTCTTGGTGAAATTCTCTCTGTGAATAGCTGCAGAACATCCCAGAGCTCGGCGTCTGCTCCCTGATTGCATAATTCAAATGAAGACGTTGAATGAAGTTTTACGGGGATGTGGCAGTCTGTGAAAAAGCACATAATCAGAGCGTTTGTGAGTTCAACTTCACAGGATGTCGTCTAAGTAGGAACGAACTGGGGTAGAGGGCACCGCAGCTATCTGTGTGACTGTGGACTTTGTGTTAGTCTCTGGTTTGAATTGCCACTCTAATAGATTCTTGATGAACTGAAAATCGAATTGCGATGTGGACAGTGTTCATGAATGGATCTGTACTGGCAGCAGCAATTGCGCCCTGCAAAGGCTGGTAATTTCACAGGTTATCTGCTCCTTTGATCCTGCCTGGTTGTCTATATTTGATCTTTTCCCATTACGCGGAGCACAGAGCTGTCTGTTTAATCATGTGTCGGCCTGTTAGGGCGCTATTGAAGAACAGACTGCACAGACTTTTATTGAATATATACCACAGGGTTATTCAACTCCGGTCCCGGAGGGTGGCTGTCCTGAGTTTAGCTCCAACCTTAATCAAGCACACCTGCCTGTAATTTTCCAGTAATCCTCAAGACCTTGATTGGCTGGTTCAGGTGCGTTTGATTAGGGTTGGAACTAAACTCTGCAGGACCGCAGCCCTCCAGGATATGATAAATTGACACGACAGGTCAGGAAGTAGCTGCAGTGTGTGTTCATTAAAAGTACGCTGAAACATTTTTCAGATTTTTTGAATTTTTTTTGTAATTGATGTGTATACAGTTTGTAAGTGTAAATGTATGTATTTAAGGTAAATCGTTTTAATTAAATCATATGTATGTGTGTTTAAACCTTTAACTGCTATCATGTGTGTGTGTGTGTGTGTGTGTGTGCACGTGCAGACTACGCACACAAGTATAAATTCCTTCCATTCTTTGTATCTGTTCCGTTGTTGCTTAACTTTTTCTTGGACAAAGTGTAAGTGTGTTTTTTTTCTAATTACAGTTCTTCATCCCATAATTTGAAAGCAGGGCTTTGAGGATGGGGCCCCTGATGTTGTGACACGGAAAGAATAACGAGATAAGTTATTGTTCAACTTTCGGGGACAAAAGAAATGGCCCCTCCCTTTCCCATTAGAGCCACTGGGGGGCGATGTATCAGGGCCCAGGTGTTTTGACATTTGGGAGTAAAGGCACCACAAGCATCTGGTATTTTTCCTTTCTTTTTCTGGTGAGAAAATGAAAATATTGGGGAGGGGGAAACAGGGATGTGTGATAAATTTGTCTCCCAGGTAGAGTGTACCAGCTGTTCTTTTTCTCGAGTGTCGCACTTGATAACTTGGCCGCATCTAAACTGATTAGCTCGCTATGAACACTTGTTCTGTACTGCTTCGTTCTTATGAGCGTCAGACTTATTATGGAGAAAAGAGGGAGAGAAAACCAGCGGAGACAATGAGCTGCCGGTGCAGATGGTTGTCTGACCTGCTGGAGGCCCGGGCGTCCAAAGATGAGACGAGTGTTTGTGCTCACATCCTGTAATTGGTTATTAGAGTCAAACTGCACCCAATGTGCCCCGTGCTGTCATAAAGGAGGAGAGAGAGAGAGAGGATGGGCGAGAAATAAAGGTGCCATTTTTGAGTCTTCATTACTCATTCTGATGAGATAGACAGATGGACAAACAGACAGATACACAGAGCTATTGTGCGCTTTGTGAACGTTAGCTTGGACATACAGTGGCACTAATCTAGAGAGAGTTGACAGGAGAAACAACATAGAGACCCTCAGTAGTATTAAGAGAAATAACAGGCCAGTGGAAGGAGAAGGACGGATGATGCCCTATGGCAGGGAGAAAGATTAAGATGTGGCTATTAGAAGACTGTTTTACTCCACCAGGACTTTGGCAACCAGTGGCCTGACAGCAGCAAGGCCATCCTAGAATGTGAAATAAATTCAGTCCGGCATTTTATGTTGTAAGAGACCACACAGCTAACAGGGAACATTCTTAGAACGTTGGGTACATTTCCTAAAACACAGTGTGCATGTTCTTTCAGAGATGCTACCGTTGTCCAGTACAGTTGTGTTGTTTATTTGTATTCCAGTTGAAATATGAAGGTTAACTGGTAACCCTGCTGACAACTTTAGGTTGTAAGAGCGTTTCTCTAACGTTTCCATTAAGGAACAAAAACATTAAAAACATTTAACAAACATTTAAAACATTTAAATGTTTGTTAAACATTTAAAAACACAAAACAAACACAGTTTTTAGAAATGTCCAGTTTTTTAGACATTGTATTTAACATTGCTTGGTTATAGAAACGTTTTTCAAACGTTATATTCTGTAATATTTTAAAACGTTACACTAACAACTTAAGAATAATGTTTAAATGTACGATATGTAATGTTAATAAAATGTTCTACTAATGTTACTGCAATAACACTATAACTTTGAGAGAGGTTTTGGAGAACGTTAGCCAATGTTCTGAGAACGTTCCCTGTTAGCTGGGATCTGGCTGGTTTTGTATGTTTTTCTGGAAATCCAAAAGAAGGTTGTGTACAGGACAGGCAGATCGTTCGCATTAAACATCCTGTATTCATTGTTGATGTGCTTTGTCCTCAAACAGATTACGCTGTTGTGATCCGTTTTATTTTTAAGTTTTAATAACAAGCACGATCACCTTGATAGAATTCCTCAATGCTACTGCGATGCGCGCGCTTTCAGTTCCTCGCAGACAGAGCGCAATAAACAACACTCAGCTAACCTCATTATACAGCCGCTACCTGCATATATTTTAATTACCTCCCATCCTGCCAACACACCTACATGCGCTTTGGCAAGCCGGCTGCTTGTAAAAGAAAGGAAAGGCTGAAGACGACCCCAGAGCAGGTGTAAAATATTGAGCCTGACCTGGCTGATCATCCCTCAGCCATACACACTTAATTCCTCTGGAAGTTTATCTCTCTGTAATCTTTCTCCATAAATTCTCTTTGGAATATAAACGTGTTTAGAGGAGAGATTTCGGTCCCCACTATCTTTCTCTCCAGCAATTAAGTTGTGGCTGGAGTCATTAGCTTTTTCACTCCCACAAACAAACTTAAGCGAGGGCAATTACCGGCAGCATGCTGAGATTTCGAGCGTTCGTTTGAAGATGGGTGGGTTGGGCTTGCGTGTGTGTCTGATGGGGCAGCTATAACTGCAGATACCAAAATAGCATTTATCTCAACACAGGTGCTAGCAGTGGGAAAAAAAAACAGGAGCCAAGCAAGCAGCAAACTCTGTCGTTTTGTCCCTCTCCGGCCGTCTGGCTTTCACCGGAGCGGGCGTAACGCAGACGCGTGTGTGCCGGGTCCCTCTGGCAGGGCTGTCCTGTGAATGGAGAATGCCAACTTAGTCTGTGCTGCCATGAGGACAACAGAGAAAACACTAATGATGCCCATATGGTCCCACAGATAGATTAATGGAGCAGAGACCGACAGAGACCGCAGCGATACGAAGACAGACGCATATTGAGTGGAAGCACAAACTAAATGAGGAAATGGGTAAATATATAAATAAATGGCATGAAATAAATGATAGCAAATGGGAAATGAAATATTTACTCACACTTAGAGAAAACAGCAGGAGACGCAGACTTACTGGCTACATTTTTAATGCAAACTCAAGTCAATCTCTCGAAAAGACTGAGGCTGATTCTCTGCTCGCAAAACTTTGTGTAAATTGTGTGACACATGTTGGTTGTTTGCTCTCCAAACATAAGTCTTGCAAATTTCAAACTAGATCTTGTCATTTTCCGATGCAAAACTTAATGCCAGGCTGCTAGGCTAGTGTGTTGTGGATGGTTGCCAGGGCGTTGCTATGTGGCTGCTAGGATGATCTGGGTGATTTCTTATGTCTATGATATCTAAATATGATAAAGTTTATCCAAGTATGATTCTTAAGTTTATAACCAATTCATCGTTAATGATGTATCACATGATAGTTCGGAGTGTAACAAGTTTGAATATGGACAATAAAGGGCAAAATTATAAAGTAATAAGGATATCAGTTTGGCTCTGTTTATCACATAAGACTATCAAATGGCATCAGAATACTTAAAATATACTGCACAAGTCATATGGATTGCTCATTATGAAGCTTTTTAAAATATATTGTTTAATTGTCATTCTTCTCACTGTCTACATATATAAAAAAATTAGCCATTACATTCAGTAGTTTCAGAGATTCAGAGATCTGGATAGAAAAAATGACACTGTTTTAACTTTAGGTGATCTATTCCTTTAATTTTCATTATTAAACCTATTGTAAATGAGCTTTTCAAACTCACTTCTCATGCCTTGTCTGTGGTAGCCGTCGTAAGTTATTTCACTTCATATTCTTCCTGCCTCAGTTGTTCTGTCTGCTCTCTCATTTCCTTGTTCATGTCTGTCTTCCGCTCGCCCCTTTGTGCCATGTTCTGTGCGGGGGTGAATCTCTTCGGGCCCGGCTCCAAGCGCCCGCTGATGGCTGCGGGGCTAATTCGGCCCGACAGGGCATTAATCATGTGCCTATCCAGATTCTTTAGGGTGACTAAAAAACCATTTGTGTGTGAGACTGTGTGTGTGTGCTTAACATAATGTGTGCACCATGTACACCAGACTGCATGCGCATAAATGAAAACTGATAACTGATTTATGAATTATGACACATGGATTTGCATGTGATGTGACTTTTTGCTTGTTTACATACGGTATCCTTAAATATCCACCAAAGTTCATTTTTCTAAAGAATTCAAAGACGCGTTGCGCATTAGATCAAGCTTTCCATAAGTTATATAAGAACAATTACCTGAAGTGTTCTCACTGTTCCCTGCTCCACAACAAGCTCATTTTAGAAGATTTCTGCGTTTAAGAGAGAAAAGTAGAATAACGTTCAATTAGTGCTGCCCCCACAATTACATTAGAACCATCTCTGAATGATTCAGGTGAACACAGAAGGAAAAGATTTTAATTGGGGAATTTATTTTTCAGTATGTCCACACTCTTAGAAAGTAAAGGTGCAGAAACAGGTTCTTTGCAGTGATGATATAGAGGAACCATTTTTGGTTCCTCAAAGAACCTTTCAAATTACAATTACAAGGAAACTTTTGTGCAACGGAAAGTTTTAAGGCTGTTTTCGGAACCTTATTGATGGACATTGAACCTTTAAGACACGTTTGTTATTAAGATTTTATGTCTGCTGCTTGTCATAGTCATGTATCATCATTAGTAGGTATGGTGTTCACATAAAGCTTATTTATTCATTAATGACTGTTTGGTACTGTTGTGATAGTGTGCCGAGTCAGATGTTCTTTCAAGAATCATTTGGATGGATTATTGCACATTGCATGAAGCTCAATAATGTCACGAATTCAGCCTGAATACAGTTTGCGCAGGTGAGAATTGCGAGAGATGTAACAACGTGACTTCATTGGGATTCACACTGACAGCCTAAAACATTTCAAAGCGATTCCTTTAATCTGATCTCTCACAGACAGCGTTTGAAGCACAGGTCAGATTCCTTTTGTCTGGAAGGCGTAAAGTCCAGGGGGATGATCATTCCTCAAGCTGTTGGGATTTGTAACCCTTTTGTGAAGGTGGACACTACGGGCTAATGCAGGGTAGCCAACAGTGGCCTGGGAGTCAATTAGTCACTGCACTGCACAATACAAGCTGACAGCCGCACCGGCCAGCCAAGGGAACACACGCAGACTCTCCTGCACTCACTCCAAGCTATCAGAGAGAGCAGTCCCAGGGCGCCGTGCTCAACACAGCCTTCAGCTTGTTAGAAGACATACACCGCACTGGAACAAGCTTGGGCGGAAAGAGCGGGTCGTGTATGTAAGTTAATATAAGTTATGAAATTCAAGAGGGAGCAATGAATATGATGCACGCACAACATGCGGTAACTGTGTTAGTGATAAAACATGAATCCAGTCGGCAGTTAATAATGGTGGCTGACACAAAACACAGGAGGCCCTGGTGCCCGAACCCGCTCAGGTGCTAAACAGCATGAGCTAAACTTTAAAAACAAGGTGAAACTGAAACCATGGCAAATCTAGGATGCTCTATCAGCTATCTCCTCCCAAATTCTGGTGAAACTGCTCTGCGGAGACCCAAGGAACCCTGATAATGTATGTATATATTAATGAGTATTTCTTTTTTTTTCAAAAGTGTACGGAGATGGCACATTTATATACATGTGCAAGTCGGCTGGTGTTCGGCAAAAAAAGAACAAAAGGAAATTGAAGCGCAGCTTCCAGCATTACTGAACAAACGGATGCAGCAGTGTGTTTTATAGGACTACTAACGACATTGCAGGTTTCACAGGGTGCTAATGAATTGTAATTTAAGATAATTGCCAAATGCTTAATATAGAATATAATTGAATTTAATGATATAAAACATACAAGAGTCATGGAAATTGCGTTGAAATACTTAAATAATTAACAGTTTGCAAAGTTCTGTATAATTGCCAATCATTAAAATAGTTCTTAAAGATATCCGAAGTTATGACCCACCTGGGGTGGTTCTCATGTGATGTCACACCCTTACAGACGCCCACCTGGTGGGCAACAGAAGGCTGTTTTCCATTGCCCGCGATCTATTTTACCAGGCTTGTAAAATATCCACACTAACCAACAAATAGACAAACCTGGGTTGTGCTCATAAAGAATCGCTTACAATGAGAAATACAGCCAGAGAGGAGGAGATTGTGGATTTGTGTCTCTGTTACTGGGCAGGGCAAACACTGAGAATCATCAAAGAACATATCAGTGTTTTAATGGTTGCATTGTTATCTAATGGTTATTTAATGGTTGCACAGTCATGTCTTTACATACCCGTGCAGACATGGTTTGTTGTCATGGAGCAACACGTCCAACTTCAGTGGCCTTGATGAGTTACTCTATAGGCAGATATAGGCAAACTGTCACATCTTAAACATTGGCTTATTGACAAATTCCTGATCAAAAATGCATATACTGTCTGACTTTTGACAGTAAGCACAATGTCCCTTTACAGTCAGGAAGGTGTAAGATTTCTGTTCTGTTTATGCAGCACATGCTAAATGTTTTAATCATTAATACTTAGAATAGTTAGAGACATTTACTTACATTTATATTCCAATATTTATGTCTTTACTCCTCTTCTATATTGTACACGAGGAAAGTCCCTTCAGTGAAACTCTGGTAAACAGTTACTGAGTAAGTGCTGTTGCTACTACTGTTGCTAACCAACTTTTGCATTATGTTCCCAGAACACATTTTTAAACACAAGAATGGCATTCTTTTCTTGGAAGTACAGAATGCTTTGAGAGAACTGATTCTATACAATATGCGGAAATAGCCCCAATAATCAGCGTCTGCAATGTAAAGCAAGCAGTGAAGGTAAAGTGGTTTGTTTGTATTTGCACACAAATATTGTTCCCCTCTTTTTTTTTAAATGTCAAGTGTATTCACGGATCTGAGCACAAAGCTTGTTTGTTGGTTGAAGACCTAAATGTTAGAAAGGAATCTGAACTAGAAGAACAAACCTCTTCAGTTTTTACATGGCTGTCTGGAACACTTAATTCTGATTGGCCTATCATAACATTCCCTGGTCAAATATTTTTGCATAACGACCTGCTAAACTGTTGACTCTAGTTTTGCCCATTTTTGGCTTTAACATTCTCATACTTGCAATGTCTGTCTGAGTACTTATTTTTCACCGGCTATTTAAGACCTGTTAAAAGAACTTTTTCCTGTTTTGCCTCAAAATTACCTGGAACTCATAACCCAGATATCATATTTATTTTGTTTGCTTTGTATTTATATCTTTATAAATATAAAACAGTAAGTAATACAAGCTTAATGATACATCATATAGTTTGTGTTTTGCTATATATGGAAACAAACCTTTGAAAGTGCTGTGTAAAGGTACAGTTTATTTCGTAGCTTATATGTTTTGATTTGCACTTTGCCATTTGTTTAATTTATGTTTATTTAATTTGTTTCTTGAGTATTTATTGTCATCACAGATCATTTTACACCAGGTCAGGGCAGATTAGCCACAACATCTTAAAACCGATAAAATATATGGTTAAAGATATTTGGATATATCTATATTTTTTGTAGATTGTGAATCATAGCGGCTCCTTATAAAGTGCATGAAAACAATAATGTAGTTTTAATCTAATAGAATCTGTAACGTAGTTGGGTTAGTTGTAAGTATTGGTTATTGAAGTATGAGTGCTTTGGGATTTTAGGCCCAATATGATTTGCTCAGGTATATTTCCTCTCTGGGTGGCTACATGCACTCTAAAGTCATTCAAAGATGGAGAAAGAACACTGCACTTCAAGTGACCTCAGAGCTGCTGCTGTGGTCCAGGAAAAAAGAACAACAGTAGGCAAGTTGAAGTCTGAACTCGAGTTTAAGTTCAGTTCCAAAAACTGCAAACGAGGCTGAAGAACCAAAAAGTGCAAGACAGTGACTTTGGCCATACGACCTGCGGGCGGTCGGACGGGCCATTGAACTTAGTGTGAACGGTTTCTCAAGTCAAATGTCACAGCCCACACACAACCATCCCCATAACTGTGAATTTATTAGCGTTTTGTTCCAACTTTTACAACGTCCTGCTATTTATGCTGCAGTACGTCTGTGCTGGATGTCTCGTAATACATGTTTCATTTGATTCCCAGCAAGCGTCTCTATGAGAGATGATGAATGCTTCTCATTTTTCCTTCTATGCAATTACTGGAGCCATTCTTTTACAACTGTAGCACTTGCTTTAGAATGCCCTTTTTCTTTTATCTGTTTTGAAAATAACCTCGATAATAGCGCGGCTATGTCATAATTCCGTGACAGTACTCACCTGAACCTTGTTTGTTCAATGCATCAACATTCCGCAACAAAGTACTTGGTCACATTTTTCAAATGTGATTTCAATCACAGGTTGTCGTCATTGTCAGTAATCACTTACAGACATATACGTGCTGTTCAACAGCCACGACCTCGGTAACTCTGTTCATACTGTTTATAGTGTGAGTTCCATTACAATTCGAATTGGTTCAGAGCGAACAATGTGCTTTAGCTAACAGCCAAAAAAAAAATGCAGCGAAGTAATACACCTACTAATTATAAAATTCAAAACCCAGTATGTACAAATACATTTTTCTTGTTACTGGTGTTTGCTATCACTTACTATCTCTCATATTACTCTCTCATACTTTTAACAAGCCCTTTATCTTAAGCGTCAAGCTTTGTCATGTAATTTGTCTTGCGCCATTTGTTATTTGTTAAAAAAAGGTGTGCTGTTACCATTACAAATGATGAGGCTTACGGTTTTTGCCTGGCAGATGATAAAAATGGGTGAAAATCCCATAGACTTGCATTGTAGGCAGGAGGCTATTACAAATGCATCACTTAAATGGCTTAAATTTTCAACCCTCTCAACATTGATTATCTGATAGGGAGATAGACTTAAAGAAGCTAATCAGGCAGGGATAAGCCATGATGTCTGTGGTAAATGAGGGTTAGCTCTGGGGTGACTCATTAAAGATGGAGAACGTCCATAATTCATTTGTTTGGCTGTGGCTTTGGCTGACACTTTGGAGTTTTCTATTTCAGTCTCTCTGAATGTAGTACACAAGTGGGCTATTGAAGATTTTCTAGTGAGTGTGCTTTGTGTTTGCTGACTTAGCATTTATGCACCATCGTCAAATTAAATTAAAGCTGCTATCTGTAACTTTCTTTGGTTAAAATGAAAATATTTTATTAGGTATGTAACAGATCAGTGTTTAAAACCGTAGTCTTACCTTATTCTTATCTTTTCTTAGCTTATAATAATGATTTATAATTTGAGCTGTTGGGTCAGATTTACTGGGAAATGGTATTTTGCTTCATTTGACTTCAGTATATGTAAAGAAAAGTATGTAATGTAATCTGCAGTTTTATGTTTCAAACAGAGATGGCGGTAGAGAGGCAAAAGTTACGGATTGCAGCTTTAACAGCTGTTGCACTCATTTAGACGCCCTCAAAACTAGCACGCATGGACAAAACTTCATTGTTGATTTGGTCTTTGACACGTTCTCCTAATGATTCAAACATTTTGTAGCCCAACAGGTTACCTTTCTGTCTGGCTGTCCTCACCATTTTTATTGGTCTCTTACCTCGTCCATTATAACCTTTGCTGTCCAGTATCACCCCAGCATTAGCCACTTCCAGTTACGCGTCAATGAAAATCATACAGAAGTTCAGTCCCATGTGGCTTGACTGATGAGCAGAGCGGAACTCTGACCGCTAAGTGATGTGAGACACAGAGCACTTGATGTTTTATAAGGAATGAATGACGTATCTCTTCCACAGGAATGATGGGCAAGCAAACTTCTGCATTTCCATTGGCTGGATGCCCAAACAGTGTCAGCTACACACATAGTATGATGGAGAAGAATCTCTTTCTTTTGACGTCGAGGGCAAGGTAAGCATGCGTGGGGGGTTGAGTTATAATGAAGGACAGAGGGGATCTGACCTGGCTATCTTACCTGCGGTCAGACTCTCTTCCTGCAGCTTCAGGTGCTGAGATGGTCATAGTTGGGGCTCTTGATAGATGGGGTGGCCAATATAGATATTGTTTCCTACAGTGAAGGTGCTTGTAGAATAGGCATGAATAATTAGCTGTTACATTTCATGTTTCTAAAGATGAAGTTTGTGACTATATAACCATTATGCATGCATTTGTTTAAAGGAAAGTTTACCACAAATAAAGCGTTGTTTGTATGTGTCTTTCATCCAGTGTGCACAAAAGATGCTTAAATAGTGTTGTTCACAGTGACCTAACGAAGAACAAATGACCATATGTTGTTCATTAACTCATTTGTTCCTTATAAGGTTGCATATATATATATATATATATATATATACACACACACATACACACACACCTTGTGTTCATTAGTTCCTTTGTCATGTACAGCTTTCCTGTAGCTCAGTGGTTAGAGCAAGGTCATGGGTTCGATCCCAGGGATTGCACTTACTCAATGTATAGTGATCAATGTGTAGTATAATGCAATGTAAGTCGCTTTGGATAAAAGCGTCTGCCAAGTGCCTAAATGTAAATGTCTCTTAACAGTGTTAAGGTTCCATGCTTTCCCAGTCCTGTGAGTTTTAAAGATATGGGACTAGTTCTGTTGTATGGGTTTGGAACTGGATAAAGGTGATTTTCATTTTTGGATGAGCTATTCCTTTAAGGTAGCTTCAAATTTAAACCCCAGTCACATCACAGTCCTCGTAATGGGCAGAGCAGTTAGGTTGCCTAATCCTGTGACTCCACCTGGGATAAGAAGGTCAATGACTCTCTTAGATTTTTTTATTCTAGCTCAGGTTCATGTCTAACCCTCAGCGGTGTCCCTTAATCATCCACTGAGCGGCGAGGTACGACCCTGAATGAAAGACCGGGGCTCTGCGATGAAGATCTGAGAGATTCGAGAGGAACGTCACAAATATGGACACATAATCGGAGCAAATCTCCCATTGCGTGCCCATTTTTCCTGCAGTCACTTCAAGGTCTGTCAGATTTTAGGTAAGGATTCCTCAGGGATTTTGTTGCCTCACAATGTATCCGGCGTTTTAGCCTTACCCGTGAGCTAATCCGCTTTGGAAAGGCGAAAAGCGGTCAAGTAAAACCGATCGACTCTCTTGACCTTCAGACAATATTTTATAGATGAGGCCACAGAGTAATGTACTCTTCCTGAGGGCGGGAGCAGATGAAAGCTTTTAGCAGAGCATGCAGCGTTAAAAACCGCTAAAAATTCAGAGCTTCAGATGAACTGTGTCTGAATTGTGTCACTGGGGAGCGAGAGGAATTCCAACATGTTAACATGTGTGACTAGCCTCACGGGAGCAGGAGACTTTATGAGGTGATGGAGAGAAGAAGCCCTGTGCTCAAAACCAGTGGAGAGTACAGTACAGATACTTCTGTACTGGGGTTTCAAAGTAACTTGATTTCTTTATCTTTCATTTGTCCATATTAGTATTTTTTATCCCCTTATTATAAAGCACTTGGAATTACCACCACATGTAAAATGTGGTATGGGTGGATATCATGAAATGTTGTGTTCGGGTCATTATTCCCCCAAAACCAAAAGAAAAAATAAGAAATAATGTTTTGCATTCGAAAAATAATGCATTGCTTAATAATTAAATATATATTTTCAAATTACACTGTGACCCTCCAATTTCGGCTGTCCAACTGTAATGCAAAACAATATATAATAAAGAAAAGCAATATAATTAAAATAATAACAATATAATTAAAACAATAACAATATAATAAAAAACAATATAATAAACAAAAACATTAGAATGAAAGAAAAACACCTCATTACTGTATAGAGAACGATATTTCTACAACATGGTCGTATTTGTTACGCTGTTTTTAATTGAATTGGATTTGAATTAGAAATCATTGTTACAGTATTGAGAATCTTAAACGACCACTATGGGAGTGAGAATTAACAGTCTAGAGTCATTATTGTAATGGGAAATTGGGGGCAATAAGCTAATTGTCTTTCAAATAGTTTTAAAGATGAGGTAGGCAGTTTTGGAGCATATAGCAAGAGCAAGCTATCTTTATAAGCATCAGATGTCACCCTCCCATCAGAGCGCTCCACTAAGCCACGCCTCCTCCAACACATGAACATGCTGATGACAGAGGGATGCGGAGGTATGCTTCATAGTTTGACAGGCATGTAGGACATCCTATCATTGTATTTGGCACTGGACATTTTATGGCCTTTCACCTTTAAATACACATACACATATATATATATACATATGTCAAGAGACTTTTAACCAGCATAACAAATAATGTTTCTAGACAAATTGCCCCAAATTACCCAGCCTTTTAATGTTCCCAAAACTAGAAGTCTTTATCTTTCTCTTCAGGCAAAATACATTTTATTTTGGAATGAAATGTGACTTATGTGATATTTTGACCTGTTTTTTAAGCGCTTCACTCATATTAATAAACATGCCTTGAGTTAAACTGTCAGTTCTGATAGGAGGAAGTATTGTATTGTTGCAGACTGCAACATTGTAAGAATGTAAGGCAACAGTAGTGATTTTTTCCCCTCCCACAGCTGTTTGACATGAACACATTGTCAGCCAGAGTTAATAGAGTGTATAATATCCAGAGTTTTGAAAGTCTGTCTCA
Organism: Botia kubotai; assembly: GCA_036877585.1. Taxonomy (NCBI): domain Eukaryota; kingdom Metazoa; phylum Chordata; class Actinopteri; order Cypriniformes; family Botiidae; genus Botia; species Botia kubotai. Next base: position 8,522 of record JAZGTI010000297.1, on the reverse strand, counting down.
AGTATTTGTAGAACAATGAAAAGGACAGCAGAAAGCATAATCATTTCTCAATAAACACCGATTGTGCCAAAAACACAAACCCGGCTTGTATATCGAAAGTCCGGCAGCACAGAAGCGCGGCGCTATTTTCACAGGAGCTGTTTATTGCGAAGGAATTTCAAAGTGTTTTAAATAGAAAATATGCTAGAATCTCAAAGCAACAGAGTTCGTGAACTCTGTGACCTGACACAGAGCCCACCTTGATTGAGGACTCATAAGGAAGCTGACTTCCCAGGTGTCTAGTAGAAATAGCACCATGTGAGAACACAGAGATACATGTTCTCATTATTCCTTTCCACTGAGGCCACTCCGTGAAACCAGGATGTAGACTCATCCCGGGATATCTAATGGTCCCAGAACCCATTAGTCATGACAAATGATATTATGAGAACTTATTTTAAGGATTGTCACTCTAAAATAGTACCTGTAGTCGAAGGTGTAATTTCCATCGCAGGCGTCCTTCTGAAATAAGATGCCGCAGATCGGCTTTGTTCTCGGATGAGTCTGAAACATAAATAATCTTTTTTTGCAGTATTTGTCAGTGTTTATTTGGGAATGTCCAGGATGCCGGTGTTTATGAAAGGAATATACGTTCAGGTTATGTCTCACACACACCCACACACACAGTTTGTACAGCTGTACATCTTTGTGAGGACTTATATAGACATTGAATTTAATATTATATGTATGTTCTGTATTTATATTCTGTCCCCTGACCCTCACTCTATCCCTAAACCTAACACTCCACAAACCTTTTTGCATGTTTACATTTTCAAATGAGCATCATTTAGTATGTTTAGTATGTTATGTGACATTTGGTCCCCACAATGGTATAATAAACCACACACACACACACACACACACACACACACACACACACATAAAAAAATCTCAGCAAGCCAGATTAGGGGAATCAGGATGCTGGTGGCAGTCTGTTGATTCCATCAGCCTGATCGACAGCTGAAACACACTCACAGTCTCGCAGACAGCTTCAGATAGAGGAGAGTGAGGGTGTTAATGACATTTTACATTCAGCTATCAGCGCCTTATAAAGCAACCAAATCATGTCCATTCAGCAGAAACTCTTTGAAACTTAATAGCTTGATGGACTGAGGAGAGCCAAAAATGAGGTTTGCTCTTGACAAACACTGCTTGGCTCAGGTCCCACCCCTCACTTCACACCTGTCTTTGAGAATGAAAAGCTTGGTTAGAAAGGTGTTGGAACTCATTCACACTGGTCATTTATCACCTCTGATGCTCGATCTGAGCTCTCACGGCCCAGACGCATTAAAAGAGTTATTTACCCCACATTTTGCATTGTTTCTCTACTCTACCTTTTTCAAACGTGGTGCTCTTTCTTTGAATGTGTTTGCAGAGGAGTGAGAATTCAAGCAGAGATCTGGCTGATAACCGCAATGCTTTTCGTATGTGAAATGTTATTGAACAGACAGAATTTTATATTTAGACATTTAGCAGACGCTTTTATCCAAAGTGACTTACAAGGTGAGGAAAACGATGAAGCGAAAACTCGACTCGCATCTGAATAAAACAAACCTGAATTTATTCTTCTGAATGATGATGAGTATTTTAGTTAACCTAACCAAAACAAAAAGCAAGCACAAAATGGCAAAAACAGCATTTTGATGGAAGATGATATGTAATTTATCATTTAAAAATGATAAAAAATTAATCATAATAATTCTGTAATAAAACTGTACGTTTTTTATGAATTTATTAGACTGGTTGATCATGGATTTAGGAATTGGGAATGTGTGTTTTATAAACTGTTGGCATTATGTAGCTTATATATAACAAAGTGTGACAGTAATAATTATAAGAATGCCACCTCAGCCTTTAATTAAATGCCACGGCCCAGTACACATTGTGTTTCATTGTATTCATATGCTTGTTTATCTGTGTAGTACCATTTTCTGTGTCTGCTGTATATGAGAGTAATGTATGCCTCAGTGGTCGCTCTCTGTTAGCGGTTTGGACACAGAAGGTGGATGTACTGGAGAAGCACAGAGATATATTAAAATAATGAATAACATCCCTGGGCAAGGAGGAGGAAAAGACAGTGAGTCCTTCTAAATGACTCCCATTAATTCCTATTCTGCAGACTCCATTTGCCGTGCCGTGCCATGTGTGCGTGTGCGCACGTGTGTGTGAACAATAGTGTTTGTGTGTTTGCCGCTCGGTAATATTGCCCGCACCCTTGATTAACCTTCTGCTGATCTTTAATAGAATTCTTTTTGAATTTGTGGTTGAGGTAAAAACCAAACACAAACGATTAATTACTATTCATCCCAATTAAGCAGCAGGGAAGTTACGGAATTCCAAATGCTTTGAAAATCTCCACAGTGGAATTGAATTATAGTAAAAACGTAAATTTATTCAAAACAGACCTGTGATGAAGTCTGGGGTCGTTAAACAATATGCTTCTGTTGAAGCCATTAGTGAGACAGGTTTCAGCATTTAATGATTATAACACAGTGTTTTATTTATATAAAGATTGTGGAGCTCCTGGTAGTGATCTACACCATTCTGATGCAAGATCCATCACTGGAGAAGTCTCTAGCTGTTGCTATGTTGCTACATGACTCGTTTACATACACAACATTAGCTAACATAGAATGATGTAGTGACCTTTTTGATAAGAGGCTCAAAAACAGATTTATATGGACTTAAAGCCAGGCTTCTGAAATGTGGCTGTGTGATGTCACACAAATGTTGCCAGGGAGACAGTTGTTACAATTAATGATAAACATTCACTTTTAAATACAATGCATTGCATTGCTTGTTCTCAACAGCTTGGTTGTCAAGAGACTTTGTTGGCAGTTATACATTTAAAAGACTAACAGTTATGTTGACATTTAGTTCCTTTTGTATTTGATTGCTGTTTTATTAACAAATGAAACATCCTTTTTGTCAGCAATCAGAAATATTAAACAGGAATATCCCACATTGGACTTTGAAAGGAGCGCTGCATCGATACAACAGTCTTGTACATTGTCTTTGTTGCTCTGATTTTCCGGCTTCAATTGAAAGTTGTAATGTTGTGATTCATCTCAAAGACAGTTGGTTCAGTTCAAGGCTTGAAACGTTTTATTTAAGAATTTTCTTTAATTTGAAGGAAATAAATGGAAGATATAATTCTGAAACTCAGACTAGGGGAAAAGTGGGTGGTCATTGTTGTGAACTATTTATCACTATTAAACCACAATTGAGTCATTTTGGCACTGTTTTTTTCTTTGTTATGAGTTTCAATTATTTCATAAAGTTGTTTTAGTTCAGGGCCAACAAAGGAATATGTGTCTGTTCTCTCTCTGCCTTGTCATCTCTCTCCCTGTTTAGCATTGTTACTGTCAAGACAATCTGACTTTCACGCTGCAACATTGTGTTTACAAATGCATTGATGTGGCACAAACAACAGGCTTCTTAACCTTTTCTTTATTGTGTGCAAAGCCTCAGTCTTAGATGTCATGCCAACAGAACGTCTAATAAATACTGAACACAATAATAAGCAGTTCCATCTGATTTCTGAGTCATTTAAAGATATTCAAGAGTTTAGTTTGAGGCGCTTAGTACCCGGCTAACAATTTTAGGTTGTAAAAACATTTCCCTAATGTTTCCATTAAGCGTAACATAAAGGTTAAAGATGTTATGAGAAATGTTCTAGAAGTGTTTCAAATGTCCAGTTTTTAAAGGTTGTATTAACATTATCGCTTTGTTAATGTTATTTAAACTTTTTCTAATTCTGTATTTAATTCTGTTTTTAAAACATTCCACTGTCAACTTAAGAATAATGTTTTTGATATGATATATTACATATATATAAATACATATAAAGATATATAAAACATTCTACAAACATTAGAAAAATAACTTTTTGATAACTTTTAGGGAATGTTAGCCAACATTCTGAAAATGCCCCCCGTTAGCTGCATAGCAAGAAAACTTAATATCAATTATAAGTTAATATCCAGGATTTCATTACTGTGGCATTTACAATTTTAGTTTAAGCAGTAAAGTGGATCAGATTTTATCCCCATTGTCAAAAGTCTGTGATGTAACTGCTATTTAATGTGTGTGCATGACAGTCACCAAAACTGTGTTTTAACATTTTTAACGGTTGCGCAGGGAGATCGACTACGATGATGCAGCGTACGCAATGATTAGCATTATAAGACTGTGTGTTTAAATTCAGCATGTTTAATCTCTTCTCCCCAGTGAGTGTCATCCACGTGCTGCCGGCCGAAGACCGGATGAACCTGAAACTCGATTAGCCAGCTGTTTTCCCAACTGCTCTGAAGTTATCATACCTCTGATATCTCAAGTTGAGTGAACTCCAGATGGAATCAGATAAATACCTGGAATATTTATCTGAGTAACTACTATTTTCGACAACTGTAATGTGCTATTGCTGCAGCGAAGGTTTGAGTTATTAATAATAATGTTGATTTTGTGTGTGGCTGCTGGACTGCACTACTTGTTGTATAGCTCATTGATTCGACATCTCGGCATTAGAGGGAACAGCAGGAGTAGTTTAATGATGCCCAGTAGTTTAATGGCTTCTTTTTTCCACGACTACCATTATCGGATAATGTGTAAGATATTCCATCTGTGTAATTAATGACTCATGTTTTGAACAACGGAAGATATTTTATAAGACAGCTGGGATTGCAATATGAACAGAGAGCTTTTATCTGATAAATACTTCTGTAATCCTTTGTAGGCCAATCCGGAAGGATAATTCGCCACGGGTTCCCTCCGGAATTTCTAATGGGTGTTTAGAAAATCGTTTTTCGATTTATGAGCGAAATAAGCTCTGTGGTTAACATAGCTGTCTCTGAAAAGTTAGCAAGTTAGGCATGGGTGAACAACATGGGAAAGTTCAATTTCATGTTATTTCTTGTATTTTTTTAAACCGTGGCTAAAATCTTTGGCCACTCTCTGCATGCCGAACAACTGTTGTAGTCTTTATGTAGCAACTCGTGAACAAGTTAAGTCTATAAAGCACAGAGTGGTTTCAAAATTTACGATTTATGTAAAACGGTGTGTAATTTATGTTGTAGAATGAAGCGGGAAAATATCTTCAAGTAATTCTAGCAGCACAATTTTATTTGACTAATAAATCGAAAACCACTGTTCTAAAAACCCATTCGAAATTCCAGTGGGAACTTATGGCTCGAAAATGCAAATACTGTTTCGGGATTAAAGACTCTAAACTAGTTCTCTGACAACTCGGAAAAATAACCAGTTTTTAACCAGTTATTTTGCTGGATTGCATGTCTTGTATATTTGGCTGGAATAAACCGTAGTCACGAATGTGTAGTGAAGTGAAGTTTTAAACGAGCTGTCTGTGGCGAACAAACTAAGTAAAAGCTGTCAGTTACTTGATAAACTTTTTTTTGTTATGCTTGACCTGTCTTTACATCCGTCACAAAGATAGAGAAAAACTAAATGGAAGAGAAGGACAGCGATTTTTATGTTATTTCGTCTGACAGCTGTGAAAAGGATTAGGAGATCCATCAGATGTTAGGTCAGATATGAAGATCTTCTTGTCAGTTCAAAGCACAAGCTTCAACATGAGCTTATTTAACAAAAGGCAGTTTTTGGATTAGGTGAGAACGTTCTTCAAAAAGGTAAACAAAAAACGCAACAACATTTAAGTACTTTATTGCATTTCCACTATTTATTTAATAATATATTAATCTTTTGCTTTAATCGTTTGCATGCTAACAAATCCTTCAACATGCGCCTGAGGTTACGACCCCTGATCTGTTCTAATCTGCACTCCAGATCTATTTTTTGATATCGAGCAGATTTTCCCGGTAGGAATGCAGTTGGGAAATCTAATGTTCTGAGCTGAAAAGGCATTGACTGAGCATGGGAATGTTGTCAGCTCTTGATATGACAGCAAGACTCAGTTTGTAAGAAAAACTGCTTCGTCAGTGTCTTGCCACAGGCTACACGTGTATATATTAGTCACCTGTTCCCCCCTGATGGTGTGTTTGAAGATGAGCTGAAGACTTCTGGAGGAACATGAGGAGGCAGACAGAGAATTCTGCACCGAGTGCGAAACTTTTCCGGCTTAATTAGATTATTTGTGACTCTTATGAGCTCTAAAGTTTCATAAAGCTGAGCGGAGGTGTGGAAGAAGAGAAGGAAAGACAAGAAGGTTGTGAAAAAGAAAGAAAGAAGATAGGAAGACGGACAAAGAGAGAAAAACAAATGACAGAGGGAAGAAGAAAAGAAAGAATGAAAGAAGAAATAAAAGATGGACAGAGGAAAAAAGGCAAGGAAAAAAGAAAGACTTGGAGAAAGGAGAAGAAAGGAATCAGACAAAATGAGGGGAAAGTATGACAGAAGAAAAGGATGTAATGAAGAGAGCAGGTGTGAGTGTGTTTGCTTGAGGAAGATCTGCTCTGTTTTATCTCAGCAGGTGTCAGGTCTCAGCGTGTGTGAGCTACAGTGATCGAGAAGCAGGAAACAGTAGATCTGGAGGTGTGTGCTGCTCTCCTCTTTAACTGAGGCTCGGTAATGAGGCCGCACTGGGCAGGCCGTGCCACTTGCCCGGCGTCGTGCAGAGAACATGCCGCACTGCGGGTGATTCAGGCTGTGCTGTGATGCCTCTGCCCGCCACCCAAGTGTGTGGCACCCTGCGGTACTCTGACTGCCAACTCTGCTCACTTCCGTAAAGGACTCTGGGGGTTCTGGTTCTCATTAGAGTTTGTGTGAGGGGGCGTTAGTGTCCTTTGATATACAGCTTTGCCCTTTGGATGTCATTACCTTTGACCCTTCTCATGACTTTAGTAACCATCACATCTCAAATGCTTCTGGCTTTTGTGAAAAGTGTCCTTACACTCTGCTTTTTGATTAACAGACACTTTAATGTTTTAGTGCCTGTATCTTCCTTCTCTTTTTGTGATAGAGGAGGAGATGTGTCTATTACCTGACAGATAGAACTGAAATAAGCCTCATAAAAATCTCGCTCACTACGGCACTGGACTCTGTAAACAGCAAACACAAATGAGGCTGCAGTTTGCAGTCCTACGGTCAGATTCTTTGTTTAGCCAATCAGAATGCTTTAAGGCATTTTCTGTCTGTCAGTCATTTTGCATGCTGACAGGGCAAGCAAGCAGGAAGTAGTTTGTCAGTTGTCAGTTTGTCACAGTTTTGCTACCATTGCTTTTGACATCTAATGTCACAGTATCTTTACAAGGTCAGGGTAAAGCGGTTCGAGTTTATTTGATTTGTTACGGATGTCTTTGGAGGGCGGGATTTTGCAAAGGGGGGCGTGTCTAATTCAGTATCTAAGTTCAGTGGAAATAAATAGTTTAATTTACTCACCTGCGTTCCCAGCTAACAGTTTTAGATTGTCAGAACATTTCCCTAACATTTCCATCAAGAAACAAAAATGTTATAAACGCTGTATTGTAAGTTCTAGGAATGCGCAAAACATCAATTTTTCTGATGTAGTGTTAATGTTACTGTTTGGTTATAAGAGTGTAATCAAATGTTTTGAATTTTGTAATGTTTTTAAAACATTTCAACAACTTAACAAAATGTTTTTGATATGTGGCAACATACAAATCTACTAATGTTACTGCAAAAACTGTTTTAATACCTTTGAAAGAACTTTTAGACAACATTAGTCAATGCTCTGAGAATGTTCCCTGTTAGCTGGGTTGTTGCTAACCTGTGTTTTTTCTGCCTCTATAGAGCATATTGAGATGAGTTGTGATAAGTCTTGAATTTTGATGCAATGCACAGACAATCAGTGGTGCATCCCTATCATTCTCCTTTTGTGTTTGCCTCTGTCTCTACCTCTGCTGAAAGTGCATTTCCCGAGCAGGTGCAAGGGATTCCCAAGGTTCTCTCTCATTATGAGGAGCTCTGCCCCTCTGGGGAATTGTGTTATACTTCCACTGTCAGAGGACAAAAGCTGGTGAAGGATATAAGAGCTTTATTCATCTTTAGATAAGCCTTGTCCCTGGAGTCAGCAGTGTGCTATCCTTTGAAGCTCGTCATAATTAAAACAAAATGTATGTTTCTTTAAGGTAAGGATATTGGCCGGGATTAACAATGTGTGGGAGTGGGTAAGGTCAGGTGGATTTGGAATTCCTTCATGATTTCCATTTTTGATAACTACGAATATAAGTTCCATTTTCATAAGTTCGCGTACATACTGTTTCTTAGCGTTCTCAGAACATTGGCTAACATTCGCTAAATGTTCTTTCAATGTTTTAAAAGTTCCTGCAGTAACGTTAGTAAAACATTTTGTAATGCTATATACCATATCAACAACATTATTCTTAAGTAGTTAGTGGATCGTTTTAAAAAACGTTGACGTTTTAAAAACATCACAGAATTAAAAAAATGTTTGAATAAAGTTCTAATAAACAAGCAATAATGTTAGTCTAAAAAATGTGATGTGTTCCTAGAACTGTTAAAATATCATTTTTATAACCTAATGAAAA